>REGL01000033.1:259089-271710 GCA_004194395.1 Aurelia aurita complex sp. Pacific | reverse complement strand
AACTGTACGGTATCATATAGAGTACTCTATCTTCATGATAGTAGGTTAAAAGATGTACTCATTTTTTGAATTTCTTCATTTGCCATTGACAAGTTGTATGACAGGTTATAGAATTTGAGTGAAAATTAAGCATCTTGCTTTTAGAAAGAATTTCTAGGGGCACTCAAACATGGAAAACTAGTACAAAATAACCTGTATGAAACAGTCTACTGTTATAGTTTAGCAGTATTATAGCCATCCTTTTCAATTGCTTAGCAGTTCTCCAACAGTAGGATAACATGACCGTAACAGTAATTTTTACCAAAATGTGCTAATTAGCTCCATTTTGCAGTACTATAGCAGTACAATAAATGGAACATAGACCCTGGTTACAAATACACTGTACCAGTACAGCTTTGGATCCATATCAAAAGTGTCACAGATCAGCCTCTCGTTTATACTGTCCTTGCTATTCAGTAACATTTTTTTGTTTTTGTTTTCGTTTTTTATATTTATCTAAATGTTACAATACTTGTTACAACCTACCATACTGTACTGTCTAATTACTATACAACTATACAACATTACAGGGGCGATAACCACAGGGAGCAACAGACAGTGACTACCGCATGGTTGTCACATAAAGAAACATCCACCTTATAATTACAACTAAATATACAATTGCAAGAAGCTACACATAAACAATTATTTACTGGTATAAATACTGAGGCCTGTTTCACGTTGGATATGAGAGGCCAGTATAGGTGAATGATGCCGAGCAATGGTGGCCCTGACCAGAAGTAAGAACAACAACAACAGATACTGCCACCATTGCTCCCCATCCGAAATCCCCACAGCGCAACACCCTACGCCTGTACTATAGGATCGGGGTGCCAATATGTAGATTTGAATATGCAAATTTAGTGTGAATGAATTGCCATTCACACTATACAGTATATGCCTTGCACCAAAGGTTAAACAGATGTACTGTATTAACAAACGAGAAAGAAAAATACAAAAAGACTTTGTGGCGCAACCAAAATTTTGAAATTGTCTCAAGCAAACTGACCACCTTTTTTGCCTCTCATCTATAGAATAATCTTGCTTAAGTGCAATGTAAACACACTTGAACTGTAACAACTTTGTAACAGATCAAAACGATACCAGTACAGTGTAAAGGTGATTTTAAGTGTAAAGGTGATTCAGGTAACAGTACAAAGAATCATGTTTTGTTTTTGTACTCTAAAATTGCTTCTACCTTAGCATAGTAGTATGGTGGTTAAAATAGTATTGTGGTTAAGAGTAAGAAATCAATTAATAGTGGATGTTTCATTTAATTTCAGGTTTCTTTAACAAGCCAATTGATTTATCAATATTGGACAACTTTGCTTTTGATGATGACTCCAATGGAAATGGAGGTCTGTCAAATGGTGACCTTGGACTTCCATCAGATGCAGATAGCATAGATAATCATGGGTCGGTGGGAGATATTGTCCCTTCGCCTTCTAGTGGCCTTGGTACCAGTGGCATGCCTCTTGCTGGTGCTAATACATTCTCAATGGCTACTGGTGGAATAAACGCCAGAGATGTAATGAGCCCAAACTCCTCGTCGGGAGGGATGACAACAAAAGCGTACTCAAATACAATTACAGCACAAAGTAATACGATGATGCAGCAAATGCCAGTTAGCACTCTAGGCACACCAACGCCAGCTACTCCGCATCTCAGTGCTGACAAATCAATGAAAAGATCTTCTGAGCAGACACCACAGAATGGAGGAATGCTCTCTTCTCTTGCAAATTCAATGCCGGTGTCTTTCGGCTATTCTGTACAAAGTACTATGGCAAATGCTTTGATGCAAAGAAATCTACCAAATACAGGGGTTGTAGGATCTAACCTTCACTCAGAAATGAACATGATAAATAAAATGCAAATGCCGATGCAGAATATGAACTTTCCGCCGCAGAACACAAGGTTTGGTAATGGGAATAACATGCAAATGATGGGGCCAGGAACAGTAAGAATGCCGAATGGTCCAAATCCAATGTTTGTTAATCCAGCTATTACTCCAGCCATGCTAAAGATGCAGCAGTCATTTCAAAATAATATTGTTGCCAGACAAATGGCAAATAATCCACAACAACATACTGGAATGCCTGCTATGAATGGTCCTGTAGGGGTGCAGAATATGGCCAAATTTCAAATGAATAATAATCCAATGATGACACAGGTATTTATTATGAAAGTTTTCACAATTTTGATGGGTTTTTTTTGGGAAACAATTAGGGAAAAAATTCCAAGGAGCTTTCTCAAGTCTCATTGTGACCATGACAGGAAATAGACAAATGCCAAGTGAGTGAAACAAAACAAGGTCAATTTCATTTTTATGCCAGGTGAGAAAAAATGCATACTATTCCAAAAAACTGCTTCCTGAATATCAAAGTTGCTGATATGTTCAATTATATTCACACACTACCGTTTATCAATTATTCCTTCTTGTGGATGGGAGATTTTCTGCAGAAAGCAACCTACAAAAGCAAGTGAAAACAATGATAAAAATGTCCTTAGTTTTTCTTCCTAACAGCAATCAGACTTGCATGTATATACAGTAGCAGTCACCTCAGGCTTGCAAACCCTGCACCACTCAAAAATTGTTGCACTGCCATAGGCTAACAATATTACTGGATTACTCAGACTGTTCTAGGCAATACAATGACATAGGATTTTTTATTTGCAGCTGTTAAGGTTGCCAATTTATTCATACAGTTGTTTTGGATTCTGTTAAAAAATTATACCATTTGCATAATAGACCTTTCAGCTATTCTGAAAAGAAACAGAATCGAACAATATTTTACTACATTTTGTAGAATTTTGGAATGTTCACAATAGTGAAAGAAGCTCTAACGCCACTCGATCAAAACTCGCGTATAAAAATGTATAAAAATGACGCTTGATCCAAGCTCTTTTGTTGAACAGCTAAAAGGTCTATTTTGTGGCCCATTAGTCAATTCTCATTTTACCCTTCTGTAATCATCGTTAAAACAATATACCAANAAAAATTGTTGCACTGCCATAGGCTAACAATATTACTGGATTACTCAGACTGTTCTAGGCAATACAATGACATAGGATTTTTTATTTGCAGCTGTTAAGGTTGCCAATTTATTCATACAGTTGTTTTGGATTCTGTTAAAAAATTATACCATTTGCATAATAGACCTTTTAGCTATTCTGAAAAGAAACAGAATCGAACAATATTTTACTACATTTTGTAGAATTTTGGAATGTTCACAAAAGTGAAAGAAGCTCTAACGCCACTCGATCAAAACTCGCGTATAAAAATGTATAAAAATGTATAAAAATGATGCTTGATCCAAGCTCTTTTGTTGAACAGCTAAAAGGTCTATTTTGTGGCCCATTAGTCAATTCTCATTTTACCCTTCTATAATTATTGTTAAAACAATATACCAATCTTTCTTAATGTGTTTCTGATTTTCACATTCCAAAACACAGCTGGGAAAAACTCTTGTTTCATCTTTCAGTTTGTCATCTGATGAAATTTATTTCATATTTACATTTTTTAAGATTGCTCCATTGAATATGGAAAATTGTACGAGTATTCCAGACACTTGTTCAAAGATATTATGCTGTGTATAAATTTTAATATCAAGCATTGTATCTGTGTGCAGTCTTTTCCAAACAATCTGAAACTTGAAATAAAAGAGAATTTCTTCTTTACAGCAACACGCTGGCTTGCGGCAACAGATGCCATTCGATGCCATGAATCAACCAGCGTCATTGAACCAAAATATGAGCATGAATGGGCCAATGGGATTTAACCAACAACCTCAAGTGCAAAATCCAGTCACTTCAATGCAAAATCAACGGCAGATTCCTGCCACCTTAGCAGGGCAAGGGCTTATGAACACTGTTGTATCTGACCCTACCATGCAAGTTGTAAGTATATTTACAGTAAATTTGTAGGCAGAAACACCACAACACAAAAAACAATAGCAAATGTGTGTGAATTATATTTGTTATCATGTCCTGTATCATGGCCTTTCCTTTTCAAATTATATTTACAGTAGTTTTTTTTTCTAGAAATGACGTTGTGACAAATGTTATTTTCCCTAAATGTTTAGACAATGGGAAAATGACATGTGTCAAAATATCGCTTTTAGGCAAAATAACTGTTTGCTAATTGCAGAATCGGAATCAGCATTGTCAATTTAGTTAGGAACGAAAAAACTGAAAACTCCAATAATTCCAAAGATGTCAGTGATGATGTCATATGATGATGTCATAAACTTGTGCAAATTTCATCAGATTACAAAAAATTATACATCATTCAAAAGGCCTCATCAAACTCAATTCAGCTGTACCATCTTCAAGCAGATTCAACTTACTTGGGAGGAGAAATAACCACTTCAGTCTGAAAAATGTCATGCAATGAAATCATCAGTCATATGATGCTGATCTAAAATTTGAAGCCCCCCATCATGGAATATGAATCTCCATACTTGATTGTATAGGAAACTCTCAATACAACCTCGATGAGGCGAGGAATCAGATTTTTACAGCCTGCCTAGTAGGCTGTCTTTAAATTTTGTCAGTAGAAATTCTGTGAAATGTGTAAGCATGTGGTGGAAAGTACATCTTTTTATGTTGTTTTTATGGGAAGCCGAACTTCAGCACAAACCATGAATCTGGATAAAGACAAAATCATGGTTTTTATTGTATATACTGGTGACTCAAATAATGTTCCTATTTTCAAGAAATCATTGTAACAAAAGTACTGTAGTTGGGTTATGATCATAACAATTAATTTTTCTAATAACTAAAAGATTGAGCTAAAAGATTGAGTATGAGCATTTAAAATGGTAATTTTCAAAATACAGTAATAGTCTCTCTGTAAGTCAAAAGTTTCAAAAAGTCAATTTTGCAGAACTGGAAATCATTGCTGATTTGGCTGATATGATTTTTTGTAAAACTGGGTTGAAATATCGAAAAAGGACATTTTCACATGATGCCTGCATTACAAAAGAAATACAGGAATTCTGTATAATCATAGGTGATATGATGGTACTGTATGTTACTTTCTTACAGCAAAACCAAGGACCTGGAATGCAACCACCCACTGCAGATCCTGAGAAGAAGCGATTAATCCAGCAGCAGCTTGTCCTCTTACTACATGCACATAAGTGCCAACGAAGAGAACAACATGCCGCTAATGGGGAAATTAAACCATGCACACTAGCTCATTGTCGGACAATGAAAGGTGTCTTAAATCACATGACCACCTGTAAAGCTGGTAAAATATGTCAAGTAGCACATTGCGCTTCATCAAGACAAATTATTTCACATTGGAAAAATTGCACAAGAAACGACTGTCCTGTGTGTTTGCCACTAAAAGCAGCATCATCAGGTGCCTCGGAAAGGAGAGCACAACCTTCTCCAATGGTTAATGATCAGAGTGGACTTCAACAAGCATATAATGCATTGGGGTTGCAGTTTGAGAATAATGGAAGAGTATCTTCATTACCAGGGATGCCAGGTATGAGCAAATTACTTCTTTGGTAGAAAGGTCAATGAATGAAATACAGATATGGGTAGAGCACTGGAGCGCCCCTCCCAGAAATGTTTTTTGAGCATTTCAAAGAAGCAAGACTCATTGATATAGTTGTGACAGTGCAGTAGACCTTTCCCCTTTCCCCAGCCTATTTGTGAAATTTAATGAAGAAAGACAAATCCCAATGAAGAAACAGAATAGAGGTTGATTTTGTTTTTTATGGTGGTAAAACAATCATATGTTTCCAACCCAACAATATGCACATTGCAAATGGAACGTAACTGGGAAAGAAAGCTTCTCCTTTGTTTCATCAAATAGGCCTTTAACTATTCCACAAAAGAGCCTGGATCGAGCATTATTTGTATACATTTAAAATATACGCAAGGTTTGATCGAGTGCTGTTAGAGCTTTTATCAGTATTGTACACATTCGAAAGTTCTACAAAATGTAGCAAAATATCATTTGATTCTTATTCTTTTCAGAATAAATTGGTCTGTTGTGAATGGGACCTGGGAAAGGTCCATTTTTACTTCAAAGCTTATTTAAGTTACTGCTTACGTTATGAAAGTTTCATTAGCCTCTTTAATGCATCATATTTTATCATTTCAGGTGCACAAGACGGTTCACAAACAGGAACAAACGGAAAGTAAGTAACTTTTGATAAGCGATTTAGGATCGTGTTGTTGATAAAGTACATGCTAGAAATCATTTTGGGGCTGCAGAAATTTTTGCACTAGTACTGTGTATATAATGTACATGCTAGGGAACATCATGTTTCTAATTTGCTGACCGTGTAAAAGATTCAATGCAATGCAGTAAAGACAACCGAATGCATTTTAAAAGTTATATGATACATTCCTCCACCATTATTACATACGAAACTGGTTTTTGACATGAACAACTGTCAGTTTGTAAAAAAAACCATTTATTTTTATCAGTTCGATGCATGACAGTGGACAACCAGAAGAGAGGGACAACTGGCATAAATCAGTAACTCAGGACCTGCGAAATCATCTAGTTCAGAAACTGTAAGTTTGCTATGAAAATATTGTCCTTGCTCATTCATTTGGAAGTTTTAAAATGCTCCTTGCTTTGCGCATAAAGTAGATATTTGTTTGCAGCATGGAAAGGTGGTTTGGGACATTTGCTGTTACACGTAATTTTATATAAGAAACCGCTTATAAGAATCTCAGACTCTCAGATCGCCAAAAAATTAAGAAACTCTTGCATGTTTTTCTTTATTCTCATTTGTTTCCTGTATCATATCACTCGGAAAGTACTTGGGTAATATCTAAACATTGGATTCAAAAGGCCTTATTTTGAAATGTTCTGGAGGGTACAGATCTGATAACTTTAAGAAACTTTCAATACTGGCCCAGATTCTTAGTTTCTTATAGAAATATGTATATTCTTCAGTTTCCTGTAATTGAAAAACTTGTTACTTTTAAAATCAAGGCTCTAACTGAAAGCACAGTAAACATTTTAATCTTAGACCTTGCGGGTAAGGGAGAGCAAGGGAAATTTGCAGCAGAGGTCAAATCGAGTGTCATTCGAAATTTATGGAAAGCTCATGCAACCTTCTTAATTTTCATAAAGTCTTGTAAAATTGTTTTATCGTAAACAACAAATTGTGAAGTGAGTTGTTTTATTTATACGTAGATAAAGTAGTAATCTAGACAAACATGGTCTTCAGCTTTAAGTGACATATTGTTTCACCTTTTAGGGTTCATGCAATCTTTCCCCAACCAATCAACAATCCGAACACTTTGCGAGACAAGCGAATGAACAGTCTTGTTAATTATGCAAGGAAAGTTGAAGATGAGATGTACAGAACTGCTAGCAGCAGGGTATGTGATTTATTTGAAATCTGACTTTCTATGGTGGCTACTCACTGAAAGTAGTTCCATGCTGTTTGAGCATAAGTTCCAAATCTTTAAAATAGTTTGCGTAAAATTCAATGAAGTCCAGTAGAAATCACCTGCGGTACTTACCTGCAACTGCAGGTAATAGTAGCTCTGTGTACAGAGTAAATTAGATTGTCTTTGGAGAGAAGCTTGCATGTAAAATGCACATTCATATGGCTACTATCACTAGTATCTGAAACATCAGAGGCAGAGGTACCGTAGCATGCCCATGGTGCAATTACCGTACTTCATTATCATAACTTTGAATCTGTAAATATGTTTTCTGAATTGTTTAACAGATAACATCAAAATTTGGCTCAAGATTCCACACAATCAACTTTGATTTGAAATAAAAAAATTTCATTTTATTCTTTTGCATTCAGACAATATTAAAGTGTATATTTAACATCCATAAGTAAATATGTCTCAATAGACATCTTGCCTGGTCCTTTCAGGAATTTTGTTGCTGAAACTGTAGATGATTTTAAGTCAACCTCTGTAATCTTTAATTGTTACATATTTTTTAAACAGGAGGAATACTATCATTTGCTTGCGGAGAAAATTTACAAAATTCAGAAAGAATTAGAAGAAAAACGACAACAACGGTTGCTGGAGCAAAGAGTTGTAGGAGGAAGTAAGTTTCTTTTCGTTTTTATGTTATTTCAGGTTCTCTTTACAGTTGTTCACCTCACTTGTTTGTATCATGTTTTGCCAACTGAGTGACTTAAAGGCATTGAGCCTTGTTAAGTGCTAGATATACCCAAACTTCAAGAATCTGCTGACTCATGGTTCTTGATTGGCTAACGTTTGTGTGAAATGAAACTGATCACGTGAGACACATTGTGCAACAGCATGTCCTTTTAGTTTGTTAGGAGTGATAATTGATCTTTATCTCATGGGTCACATGATACACAGCAAAGCAGGTCTATTTAACATAACTCAATTTTTCCATTGCTCAATTTGATCAAACTGCATGTATTTGCTTTACTTAGAATTTTCCATTAGAGCTAGCAATGAGATATTTTGTCCCTGATGTAAGATTTGCTTCAGGTTGGTATTTACTATGACCAGTAACAGATTTTAGAATATTAATTTGGGGGGATTACAAAATTGTCAATAAGTTCAGTTTTTATCACCCTCTTTCCCTACATATGCGTTATAAGCAAGCAGTGCTAGAAAAACTTTTTTTGCACTACTAACAAGGATTTTATAGCTAGTACATTTGCATGGAGGATTCATATTCGTCCCTGCTATGCAGAGGGTTTGTTGTCAGTGGAGGGAGTAACTTTCCTCGCCCTCCAGGCTTTGCATGCTTCTTCACCTGGAGCAAACATTTAATCCTGTGTTTAAGTTACAAGTATCGATGAACCATTCTTGGCTTCATTAAAAGCCACCAGATGCCCTTGGAGGAGACAATATGCTTAAAAATCTTATGTTGTGTGTCTTATCATTGCAGATCCACAGATGAATAATCTTCCTCGACCTACGCTAAACAATGCTGCAAATCAGCTTCTCGGTAGACAGCAATCTGCATCACCTATGAAAATGCCCCAACTCCCCCAACAACAACAACATTCACCACAACAATTATTACAACAAATGCAGCAGCAACAACAACAACAGCAATCTCAACAACCCCAGCAGCAGCAACAACAACAACAACAGCAGTTTAACCATGCACAGCAAATGGCTATGAATAAAGCTGAAATTGATAAAACAAACGCTTTCCAAGACTCCATGGCTGCACTAAGCGGAAGCACATCAAGTCCACCAGTGCAGTTGCAGAGCCAATTGCAAAATCATCTGCAGAATCAGAGCCAAAAGCCACTTGAAAGTAGATCATTGGACCAGCAGATTAGCCAAGGACAAATGAATCAAGTACAGATGAGTCAAGCGCAGTTGAATCAACCAAAGATCAATCAGCCTCAAATCAACCAAGCAGTAACATCAATTGCTAATCAACTTCAAATGAGCTCTCCAATGGGCAGGCAATCACCTAACATGAATCAAATCACCAGTCAGATCCCCAATCAAAATCAAATCTCTAATCAGATCCCTAATCAGATCGCTAATCAGGTGCCTAATCAGCTCCCTAATCAGCTCCCTAATCAGAATCAAATACCAAATCAACTCACCAATCGAAAACCAGAGAGCAAGGACATTGAGATGAAACCATCACCGCCTAGGACTGTCCCTACTCCTCCGCAGTTTAGCCAAAGCAGTACAGTGCAGCAGTCAGTACCGAGTGGTTTGAAACCTAGCATGAATGCAATGGAAGACAGTAATATGCAAATTGTTCCACCGCAGAACGAGATTCAGAAACCACAAATTAAAGATGAAAAACCAACTCATCTCCAGGTATGGACTAATAAGTTTAAATCTTCATAAAAGGACTATAGCCAAGCCTGTCTTGCAAGCCTTGTAACGCACATATTACTCTTGTTTTGGAAAGCTTGGATTTGAATTAATTTCGGAATAGAATGATGATTGAAGCAACAATATCCTTCATTGAACGATCCAACAGATATTGCTAGCAAATCTTTTCAAGAAGTTTCATACCAGCGACCTCCTCCATTTTCCTTTCATTTCTTGGTTTTTTTAATTGCTTCTTTGTTTTTGTGTGGAAATTATATGTTTTGATTTGTAAGTCCCATCTGCAGTGGGAACCAGGTAATTGCGTATCTATTCCCGTTGTGGATGGGACCAATAATGTACCGTGTATTTCGTTGAGATTTACTTGATATAAGAACGTTTTGTCACAAATGAACACTTCAATTGTGACCTAATCTTATTTCAAAACTTTGTTGACAACGAACTCATTTTCTCCATTGTTTTAAGAACATGGGTGAAATGGCCAGTATCTACTGTATGCAGGAAATACCTTGCATGTGCCGTAAACGATCAGACTGTATTCCTGAGATATGAATGCTGCTTTTGTTGGCTGACAGAGAGTCTTGAAAACCCTTTCGTGCATATTTTGAGATGAATTTGGAAAGCATAGGGAGAAGACTCACTTGATAACAGTATTTTAAGTATTTTAATCAACTCATTCCTTGTAGGCTATTCCTGGATCTCAGTCACCTCTCCAGAATGAAAAGATGCAATTAGGTGGGGCGATTCCAAAAAGTCGCAGTCCAACACCTAAACCTGTGATTAAAACAGAACCCCCGGCCTCACCTGCAAGTCAACCCCCAACATCTAATAGCTCTGCAACGAATAGCCCTCATGGAGCAAGTGCTGTGAAAAAAGAAATGAATGTTAAAGATGAACCATCGCCGGCTGCATCAAAAACATCACCTGATCAGAAGTATCCGTTTAAGAAAGGTATGACGTCGTTTTTGGTATATTTTAGCGTTCAGTGGAAGAGACGGACGGAGAATGGATACAAAATTGAGGCATGAAATCAAACTCATGATAATCTCTACTTGAATTCACATCGCTAGAGCCAACCAAATGTGTCCCATATTTTTTGGGACACCCGGTAGTCCATTTCAGCCGCAGATACATCTGGATTTTTAAGCCTTCCTGATTATTATTTGCAAATTATTTTGGAAAAGATGTTTCTCCCTTCCGAGAAGAAAACCTTATTTTATTTCACAACCATTGCAAAGGAACATCAATAAATTTTTTTAAATATATGCACAACGTAGTTCAAAATCGAACAGCAATGCTGCTTCCGTAAAGGTAAAGTGTTGTTTCCCAATTGTAATGGAATTCTGCCGACAGAATTAGGTAAGATCACATGTAAATGTCTAAGTCAATCTTTGTCTGTGAATGAATGCACATTGAAATTAGGTCAAATAGTTTATTCTCAGCTGGCTAAGAAATTGCCAAAGAATGTTTTGGCACACCTGGTTGTCAAATTTAAGTATTTCAATATGTTCCTTTTGCAGTTTTTGAGAAAGAGGAACTGATGGAAGCTTTGCTTCCAGTTTATGACAAAATCTTGACGTCTGATCCAGAATCACTTCCATTTCGACAAGCTGTTGATCCGGATGCACTCGGAATACCGGTAATCTAGATTTTGTTTCCAGTAATTTCATGTCTTTAATTTAAACACATATTTCCACATGAAAATGTTGATATTTGCTGTGCTGAATTTATTTTCTTCATCTCTTTGTAAAACAAGGTTATCACATTTACAAGTGATGAATATCACGGGACATCCCTCCGTCGAGCTTTCAAAATTACAATCTCTGCCAAAAGTCTTGAACAACATCTTATATTGTTGCTCTGCTCTCCCCTTCCCTCTGACGATGTTGGTTCCCTGTGCGATCAGGCGATTTGCTTTTCTTCATATCCGGCGATAAGATCTTCTGACCAACATTGTTCAGAGGACAGGAGGCGGAAAAAAGAGTGAAGTGAATTTTTTCGCAGTGTATTTTAGATGGTTAGTCAGACGGAAAAGCGAAAGTGTTTTTAGAGTTGTTTTGGCTAGGATTTAGTTTTTCCTCGGAAAGAGGCCCATAGAGCTTCTACGGTTCTTAGTAGCTATATACTCATACCAGAGTTTTTGCTTGACTTATGTTGATTTTTGTTCCAACAGGATTACTTTACAATAGTGAAGCAGCCAATGGACCTGTCTCTCATTCGAACGAAGCTTGAAGAAGGGGAGTACAAAAATCCTTGGCAGGTATGCATCTTGAAAACCGTCACATTTAGTAGATTTGCATATCAATTTGTTTGGCTGCCAATCAATTTGTTGGTTGTGGATAAATTTCTTGAATATCCATGCAAGATTTCAAGACTTAGTGACAGATTGTTCACATTTGTTTCGTCCTTGCGGTATCTCTTTTACAGAATAGCCTTTTTGAGTTGAGTTACATTTATGTTGTAAACAAATAGACCTTTCATTCACCTTGCTTGACAACAAGTCGTAACCTGAACGTTGAATGTGGTGCCTACCGTATCGTTCAGCTCTATTCAAGGTGCAGTCATATCAATTTATTCATGTACTTTGTTTATTTTGATAGATACGTTGAAATTATCAATATTGTCTTGTTCTATACAACAATTTCTCAAATATTCTACTATTTGATTACGTTCAAAACATTTTTTTCTCCCAGTTTTGCGACGATATGCGGTTGATGTTTGAAAATGCGTGGCTGTACAATCGAAAAACATCGAGGGTTTACAGATATTGCTCTAAGGTGAGAATTTGTTATTGTA
>REGL01000033.1:245994-257845 GCA_004194395.1 Aurelia aurita complex sp. Pacific | reverse complement strand
TTATCCAATTGGTTTGTTACTATGATTCGTTTATTCATCTATTATTGAGATCATCAAATACAATTGAATGCAGTAGGCTATATTTAGATTGCCCAAACCTCTAAATTGAGTAATCTCATATCTCTGTCATTTTTCTTTGAAGATAGTGCAAGTTTGAAAAGCCTAATCGTGTGGCACAATATATTCTTATTCTTTTTAGCCTGTTGCTTTGCCTCCAATATCTCGTTGCAATTTGTCAATTGGAGCCGCTACTAAGCATTTGGTTGTACATTCCCTTCATATATCGTCCCCTATGTTTTGATTTATATAATTTTGTGGTATGAAGTATTAATTGGAAAATATTGTTGTTTTTTGCAGCACGTTTTCAGCCCTCAAGTTTTATACTGTTATGGGAAACACCTATGTCAAATACCACGAGATGCTGCATATTACAGCTATCAAAATAAATATCATTATTGTGAGAAATGTTTTGCTGAATTCGAGAGTGAAAGAATCAATATTGGAGATGAAAATGGTATAATGCAAGAAATTTCAAAAACGCAGTTTGAAAAACTGAAAAATGATCACCTAGAGCCTGAACCGTAAGTTGCACTTTGAGTCTTTTTTCGACACGCTTTCTGTGCTGTTACAACTTCAGTGTACTTTCACGTGTATTTTATCAAAACAGGCGAGTTGGAATTGCAAGGACAGGATTTCTGCCTTTGTAATGCAATAACAACCAAGCATATGTGAATTATCGTTTTCTTTACCTTTGCTTAGCAAATGTTCATTTTCTGTATTTTAAACGTCATCGAAGACAGTTATTACTGCTCCAATGCACATTGCTGGCAGTAATCTGGGCGCTGTACATGATCTTTTTAAGGGTTTTGATATAGCCTTTACGAATTTGAAGGAATATTGCTCAAAATTTTAGTCTAATGGTTCTTAAAAGAATGAATTCTGATATAGATGTTTCAATGTATCGAGATGAATGACTAAGGTGTTCATCAGGCCTCGTTAAAACTATTATGTACCTGCGAGCAAATGGTAAAGGAGAGAGATGCCTACAACCAAAGCACTCTGGCTACAGTAAGAGTGCCAGCAACTAATGTGTAATGATAGTTCATGCTCATGCGCTCATGTGCCTTATTATAACCTTATAATAATAATGATAATAATAATAGTAATAATCAATTTATTTAAAGTTGGCGCTACTTAGCTATGTACAGTAAAAGTTAAAAATAATTACTAAACTAGCTAATCCAAGCCAACTGCTAAAAATTGATACAAGTCCAATAGATAAACATATATACATGATTAAATAAATAAGATTTCAAATACAAGGTAAACAATTTCAAAAAAATATTAAAAACGTAGTAATATAAAAATCCGAGCTGTTAAAAATCCGAATGTCCGAAATATGAAATGAAAGCTGTATCAAATCAAGGTATCACAAACATCCAAGTTGTGGTATGAACGTCCTACATAATCTGCATGAGTAGTCAGCGCCATTCCAACTTTTATTTTTTTTCTTAAACTCATTGATAGATTGAGCATTCCTTATGTGAGGAGGAAGAGATAGGCAAAGACGTTGCCCTCTATATTTGATAGTCTCGGATCCGTAACCTGCTGTTCTTACCCTTGGTAGCACGAATTCATTATTGTTTCACAGATTATAATTAACACGACGCTCACAGAAAATTTCCCTCATATAAGGGGGGTTGATGTTCTCCTTAGTTTAAACATTTCGAGCATAAGCGTTTGCAGGTTCCTTGCAAGAATATTAACCGAGTCATCTTTTCGTAGCAGGGTGTTGAAGCTAGATTTATAATCCTTGTGTTGGTCAATTTGATAATGACCAGGCACGTCCAATGAGACCATACGAGAGCTGTTTTCGTATTTGCATTCAATCGTTCTCTTTCTTCATTTTAGATTTGTTGAGTGTATTGACTGTGGAAGGAGCCTTCATCAAATTTGTGTTTTACATTTAGATTTTATTTGGGGAAGTGGGTAAGTCATTGAATGAAGTGTATACTTACCAGACTTTTCTTCTTTAACCTTGCATTTGATTTGACTTGTTTGATGTTTTGTTCTGAAAGCATGAAAGTAGAAGATGCTGGAAACATTTCAATAGAGTCATTCAAAAAGTCAATTGTAAGAATCACAGCTTTGAAATAGATGTAATGCTTCATCTGATCTGTTGACAGAATTTTGACGTTATATGTTTGTCGAACAATTCATACGCCTTTGTTTACCGTCGTATTCGTGAGCTCACTGAATTTTCTAATATTTACTATGACTTTCATTTCAATAGGTTTGAATGCGACAATTGTTTAAAACGCAAAGGTGAAAAACGAAAAGAAAACAGATTTGCTTCAAGACGTAAGTGTAATATTTTATCATTTCTTAGTCCCAGCCACAGCTAGTCGAATCCCTTTGTCTATACGCTAAATGAAAAACGTTTCTTTCACGAAATGCGGTGACGTTCAAAAGCATGGTTTTATATTGGCATGGAAGGAACAATTATTTTTAAAGGGGCTCCGTCGTCAAACAGTAAACAAATCCGTAAACTCGCACGTGTCGGGGATTATCCATTGTTCATCCATGGTTCTCTGCAGTTTGTTTGGTGGCTTCACCCAAGCAACCAAAAAGTGACCGTTAAAAATCCACTTATATCCGAGCAATCGTAGAAGATATGAATGTTTGGTTTGTTCCCAAGTGAAGTACAAGGATTAATGCTCAAGCAGCAACTTCCATTTTGAAAAAAATACGAAAATCCTATGTGATATCATCTTTCAAAAAACTGCAAAAATCATCGTTTTGTTTACAGTTGGACGACGGAGCCCCTTTAAGCAATGGTCAAAGAATTTCTTTTCTCAGGTTGATTTCAACAATTTCCTTGCTTGTACAGCCTTGTGATATCTGACCTGACATCTCACGTGCCAGACTTAAGTTTATTTTATCTGGCTGCAGCAATTAGAGAGACTGTCTATCAGCACTAGATTTATATATTTCTTTACGAGGTAGATGTTGTGTAAACAAACAGAATATAATTACTTTGAAAAGTGTTACCAAATATGATTTTTTTAAGCAACTCACTTCGCTGTCATCCTTCGAAAGGGAGGGGTCTCATGCCTGAATGCGACATGCATAGTATGCCTAAATTAGCTAGAAATGGCTAGAAATCTTTCCAGCTAATTTAACAATAGCATCAAGTAGTTTAATGGGGTTTTATATGAAAATCGTGTTTCATGTTTTAAGGCATTATCATAGGTCTGTGAACTTTGTTGTTTATCTGTCATTTTCTAGTTCTTTCTTCACCATGTTCACCGAAAGAGGACACTCCTATTTCAAAATTACAAAGCTCTTCCATTTCTCTTAACAGGACTGCCACAATCGACTGTTGGGCGTCTGATTGAAAAGCGGGTGAATGCTTATTTGAAGGAGCAAGATTCAGGGGCAGGATACGTCAGCATTCGAATAGTAAGCAGTACTGACAAATCAGTTGAAGTCAAAGCTGGAATGAAATCGAGGTAGGTTGATACATACTGTTGGTAGAAACTGGGGTTGACTCTATCTCGACATCGAGTTATAATGCTTGAGCCAATAGAAATAATTATTTATGCTGTCTAGACCAGACCTTTACTTTCTGCATTGCGAACCTTGTTTGTCGCTTAGCTAGTTTTCCCAAACGTCCACTGCTTTGGCTACTTATGTGGTAGGTTGTTTTTCTCTCACCTTTCCGTAAAATAACACATTCAAAAAGAAGCTCTTTAATTCCCGAATGCTTCAAGAGTGTTTTGACCTGATGTGAATAGTGTCCTGTGAACAGATCATGAAAAAAGTTTTGCCATTAGATAGAGAAAGATGTTTTTAGAAATAAAAGATTCTTCTTGTTGCGTGTAGTGCAATTGTACGAAGATAAATAACCAGATAAGATAGAATATAAGTACTGTGATATATATTCAGTAAGCAGTATTTGATGTGAATTACGTAGAAATGTTTTAATGAAGCTTTGAAATTGTTTTCAAATATTTTGGAACAGTATTTAAAACAAATGCTGCAAAGGTCTTGACTGGTCGAACATTGCTACATTTTTTGTTATTACTCAGTTTCACGCTATACAGCGATCATCAGGCAACAGAGTGAACATTACTTAAGGGAAGAAACTTTCGTGGTGAGAAACTTTCGCGTTTTTGGCGTTTTTGACCGAAATTTGCGAAAGTTTATTCCCGCGAAATTGCCCGTTTTACTCCATTCGCGAAAGTCGATTCCAAAAATTTCGCGTTTCTTCGAACCCGTGAAAGTTTCTTCCCTTTAAGTATTTAAAGATGTACAGATATGAACAAAATTTAATGATTTACACAACAAGAAGATGACGTGGACTTCTTGATTCTGCTCACTATCGATGTGATTCGACTTTAAGGTCGCCGTCAGTAGAATAGATTATTAATTAGATTCATTGATTTGCTTGGCAGGTTTGAAAGTGATGATGAATTTCCAAGTCATTTCCCTTATCGAGCCAGATGTGTATTCGCTTTTGAAGAGATTGATGATGTGGAAGTATGTTTCTTTGGCATGCACGTTCAAGAATATGGCGATGACTGCCCTCAACCTAATTCAAAGTAAGTCTGCTTTCACTTCTTTTACGTGACATCAAGTTTTTTCTTTATCGTGCAATGGAATTGACGGTAGTATGGCTGAAAAAGATATTTTCTCTCTGTGAATTTTGTCGCCACTTTATTAATGATCTGTTACCAATAAGGGATGGAGCTAAATTGTCCCAAGGAGGCAACCCTGGCGGAACTCGTGGTGGTCTGGTGCAGACACTAGGGAGGTTTGCATTCAGGGTTGCCTTCATGAAACTCGTTTTGAAAAGGAGAACTGACAGCGTAGATCACTTTAATCAATTAATGAATCACTCAATCAGTAAGTTTGTATCTATATTATTTGTTACAGACAAATTTCTTGATGTTTTGGTTCACTTTTCAAGCATCTTTAGATATATTTTCCAAGAAAAAATTACCCGTAAATATTAGATTTTAATAGATATTGTAGATTTTAGTGAAATATACTGTGCACTTTGACAAATGCATTTGATGATCTATAATTGATAGAAATCAGTGAAAGATTGCCATCTTTGACCTCAGTCTTTTCCTTGCAGGAGAATTTATTTGTCTTATCTGGACAGTGTTCATTTCTTTCGACCTCGTCATCTACGAACCAGTGTTTATCATGAGATCCTGATTGGTTATTTCGAACATTGTAGGAATCAAGGGTATGTGAAGTAACTTTAACTTTCTTGCTGATCAGCTAGAGATTTTGCTTTATGAAACGTCAGTCATTACACGGGTTTTCCAGAACTGCTGTACAACAAATAAACATTCTGACAATTCTGAGACTAGACAGACATATGACTATAGAGTATTCAAATCTAATAAAAAGTCGGGATGCAACATGTTACAGCCTCTGGAACAGCGTCGTCCTCCTCTGAAATGAATTTCTGACTCCAATGCCTTTACAGTAGAAATAAGAAAACCATAATTGCAAGGCATTAAGCCTAATATCACAAAAAAGCTCGGCGAGTACTATTTTACTCGTATTTGCATCATAACTATGTTCTGTTTTTCTTGTTTTTTGATAAGATTGCTTTTCTTGGGTCGTGTAGAATACAACAAGCGTAAATTGCATTAGGTTTCGTATTCTGCAAAGAGAATTGAATTGAATTGAGTTTTGCTACCAGGTGAATGAAAAACAATCACAGTTTTTTGATATCCTGCTTTCTAGATATCAAGACAACGATGTTGGCTAATACCGGGTGAGCCAGAAAAAGTTCCCACTTTTGAAAATTCGTAGCACCACAAGTACTTTATGGATTTGATTGATTCAAATTCTAGTTAAAAGCCAAAAGATCGAAGTATTTTTGTGATTTTTCTCGTTTTCTTACCATCATTGCAAATAGAGGTAAATTCAACTTTACGCAAATTTCATGGTTGCAAAATGACTGAAAAAGGGCCTAAAACACTTGATTAAATCGTAAGAACTCTCCTCTCACAGAACAATACCCCGGGGCGTTTCACCTCTCTCAAGAGTAATAGGACATAGATTCTCGAACAGATACTTCAATTTTTCAATCCCATGGCAATAAATGTGCAGATGATATCTTTCATCCATGAGAAATTGCATTCTCTCTGTTGTTCTAAGCTAGGACTCTTTCATGATTTGATCAATTATTTTAGGCCTTTTTAGTCATTTTGCAACCACCAAGTTTTTCTAATATTGAATTTACTAATTTGTCCAGTGCTCGTAAGAGGGTGAGAAAAATCACAAAAATACTTTGATCTTTTGGCTGTAAAGCGAATATTGATTCATTCCAATCCATTCAGTACCCTTGATGCAATGAATTTTCAAAAGTGGGAACTTTTTTCTGGTTCACCCGGTATATGATTCAATAGTAGACATGTTGTAACCCATTTAAGAATTTGAAGTCAGTCACTCTGATCTGAAATTATGAGGGATTGCCTTGCGAAAGCTCATTCAAGGAACCTTCAAAACAGGACTAAAATCATGACCAAATTTCCCTGATATTTCGCCGTTACAGCAATGACCTCATAGTTTCTAAACATAAATCCTCCAGTTTTAATTTAGAATCGTCTCACTTTATCATCACAGTTTTGTCTATGGTCATATTTGGTCATGTCCACCAAGTGAAGGAGATGATTACATATTTCATTGCCATCCCCCTGAGCAGAAAATACCCAAACATAAACGATTGGTTGAATGGTATAAGAAGATGTTGGATAAGTCAATTGAAGACGGGGTGGTTTATGAATACAAGGTAAGCTTATTGACTGCCTATTTCTATTTTCTTTGTGTAACTAGACAATTCTCGTTTCCAGTGGCGGACACTTTGCCAAATATTGGGGGGCGAAGCTATTGTTTCCGTGAAAAAGCATTGTTTGTTTCTATTGTTTTCAAACAAAAGATCTTTGTTGTAGCCAACATTGGGAGGGGGGCGATCGCACCCCCTCGCCCCCCCCCAGGTGTCCGCCACTGCTCGGTTCTTCTTCGAAAGTTAGCAACCCAAGGTCTCCTAATTTACTTGTACTGCGTATATAGTACATCATCAGTGTCTGCATAAAATGACATGTCCAGATATGTTGATAGTTTTCATTGGCCCACTTACTGTGCTCATGGCAGATTTTCAGAGCTTATTTTTGGGTTTTTTGCAATTTTGCCCTACTTGGGGCTTGTTAGCCATGCTTTGTTTGCCTGTATTCAGTTAAGACACTCGATAATGGATCTTATCAAGTAACAAGTTCGAGCCTTGCATAAGTTGAAAGACCTCCTTGATGAAATTGATAGAAATACCCTTGAGTTAACTCCACCTTTTATCCATGCAACTGATCTATTTGATTGTATTCATTAGAATTTCTGCAATCCGTTAAGCAACTGCCAAGTCCCCCTTTTGCGAATTTTGCTTTTGTAGAAGTAGTTATATGTAGCTTTTCATGTTCTTGCCACGGGTTAGACATGATATTTTGCTCCTCGTGGCATCATCTTTGTAGTATTGTAGAATATTTTGTAGGTAGTGTAATAAGTATCGTGTATCGCAAATTTGTATGGATGATACAAAAAATGTTGAAAGACTTCTCCAAACAATATGATCCACTATGGCAAAACGTATTGAATTATCACAAACTTATACATCAAAGTCTGGGGTTTCTTTTCAAACTTTGTAACATACCAAATGATTCGAGAGGTTTTGTAGCTTTTTGATATATGAGAATAACCCTATTTAACAGGACATCCTAAAACAAGCAGGCGATGATGGTCTACGAAGTGCTACAGAGTTGCCATATTTTGATGGTGATTTCTGGCCAAATGCCCTTGAAGACAGCATTCGAGAACTTGACCAGGAAGAAGAAGAACGGAGGAGAACAGAGGCATCGCAAGCTGCATCAGCTACCAGCGAAGAACCCGAAGATGAGGTATTTATTGCAATGCTTTCTAATACCCTATTCACACAACATAGGGATCAAATCTTTCAAATGTTCAAAATGGTGGGTGTAAAATTCTGTTAAATTGTTTCTTGAATTGAATGGTGTAAAATAAAACTTAACATACTTTGCTGTAAATCTGACATGGAAATTGTTTGATATATTGATTGTTTTCAAAATGGCAGCACTTGAAAATATTGAAAAAGTTTAAATCACCTTAAATCCAAAATCAGCAAGCAACAGAGAGAAAATGATACAATTCTCAAGTCGATATTGTGGCAAGCAAAAATCTACTGCTCTTCTGATTTTAGGATTTAGGAATTTGATGACGTCACAGCCTCAGATATAATAAATGTGACCATTTTGAATCGAGTCAAGACTTAAAAAATGTCACTGCAGACTTACAGCAAAGTACCCTACTTTCCTTCCAAGCCATTTAATTCAAAGAAAAATGCAGTAGAATTTCACACCCATGTTTTGAAATATTTGAGCCTTGTGCTCATTCACACTGACACAATTAAGCCAGCTTTATCGAAACCAAATCAAATTTCAACCGATCAAATGCATTCCATTTATTGGATTGATCAATCAGAATGCCCTATTCACCTAGCTCATACGCCATTCATCCATAGTTTATGCCCCATAGGGAATGTTCGATTGAGTGGCATTTTAGCTTCCATCACCGTTGTTCTCATTCGAAAATTTGAGAAAATGTGCACATTATGTTCGAGCCAGATGCTTTTATTGACCAGCTAATAGGTTTATTTGTCTTTTAGTTTTTATCACATATTGATAATGATGTAATTATTAGTTTAGATAATTTAATCAGTATATGACAGTGACAATTATATATCCTCTCTCTCTCTCTCTCCCTCTTTCTGTCACTGTTAATGTAAAACAAATATTTTCAGCCATTGTTGGAGATTTTAACCTATCATATTTTCCATTGTTAATGTAAAAACAAATATTTTCAGCCATTGTTGAACATTTTAATCTATCAAATTTTC
This sequence comes from Aurelia aurita complex sp. Pacific, assembly GCA_004194395.1. Taxonomy (NCBI): domain Eukaryota; kingdom Metazoa; phylum Cnidaria; class Scyphozoa; order Semaeostomeae; family Ulmaridae; genus Aurelia; species Aurelia aurita complex sp. Pacific. The sequence continues at coordinate 248,859 of REGL01000033.1, read as the reverse complement.
CACTGTTAATGTAAAACAAATAATTTCAGCCATTGTTGGACATTTTAACCTATCATATTTTCCATTGTTAATGTAAAAACAAATATTTTCAGCCATTGTTGAACATTTTAATCTATCAAATTTTCCACNTACTGAAATAGGTAAGAATAACGTTAATGGGCAGCTTCCATGAGCATTTTCAAGGTGGCCAAGAATATCTGTTTAAGGGCCACTAGACGGGAGTTTTGGGACAGAAATATGCCCATTATACTGAAATAGGTAGGAATAACGTTAATGGACAGCTTTCATGAGCATTTTCAAGGTGGCCAAGAATATCTGTTTAAGGGCCACTAGATGGGAGTTTTGGGACAGAAATATGCCCATTATACTGAAATAGGTAAGAATAACGTTAATGGGCAGCTTCCATGAGCATTTTCAAGGCGGACAGAAGTATGCCCATTATAGTGTTCTAATGCTAAGAATACAGAGCATTGATTCCAAATCTTTTTTGATGTAGAAAGGTGAATGTAAAATGATGACCTGTTTCTTTTAGTTGAATGGCTTGAGAGAAACTTATGCTACTTTTCTGTAATTTTGCCCTTGGACTTTCAGAAATCTTGAACGTTTTTCGAAATGACAGCGTATTTGACATTTTAACTCATTTGAGGATGTCATGCCACCAAATTTCTAAACCGTAAACCAGAAGAGTGACAGGCTTTTGCTGGATACCATATTGTAGACATCCATGAACTATGGTTTCCTTGACAATTTTGTAGAAATTTAGAAATTAGGGTGGTTTTAAGATCTTTGGATGGTTTGTCATGAATTCTTAAAAGACAGGGGAAGCGTTCCAATACTGAAAGCAGGGCATGAAAAACATTTCTTTTTACCACCGGAAAAAAATCTTGCATACATTTCCTGCAGGAACAGACATATTCAGCTTGCCAAAAGAGCTTAGGATCCGGAGATAGCTATGCAATAATATGTAACTGGTTTATGTAAATGCACATCAGGCATCAAGAAAACAAATTGTATGAAGTTAGGAATGATAAAGCTGGGCACCTTATAAAACAAACCATTATGATTTTCTGAGAAGCATGAAGGAAATCTAGTACTTGCTAATCATGCTTGTTGTATACTTGCATATCCCTTTGTATCGGTATGAGTATCTATGAAATTATGCTTGAAACTGTGAAAGTTTAATCTTATGAGACCAACCCTAATTTATGTAAGATATGATATACGTGGAAGAAAGGGCTTCCTTTGCTGTGAGAGTCAATTTGATTCAAATGCAGTTCGAATCACAAAAAGATGAGTTACAAAAGAACAGCATTTTCTAAATTTAGACTTTCTTTTGCGCTATAATCTCTTAAAATGATTGTGCAGTAATCTTCTTCGCCTATGACAGATGATCTGAGCAGCTGGACGCTCCGCAAAGTTTTATTGCAGTTAGAACTGTGCAACTATCATTTTGACCAATGAAATTTCTTGGAAACCTGCCCATAATTTGAATAATATACGCCCCCTTAGCTGGTACATTGATTGCAAATTGTACCAGAGATGCAATCTATTTAAGGTGACCTTTGTTTGACTTTGTAAGTTGCTTTTTTTAATGAATAACAGAGTGATACATGAAAAAGGGATATACGTTGGAAATTTCCTGCAGCTCATTATGAATTAAAAATTTCCTGTGAGCGCCCGGTCGCATGGTCGGGTGGGTTTAATGCCCTGACTGAAGGAATTGAAGATTTCAGAAAATTCTAATGGTAGAATTATAATGAAATATCAAAGTTTCTTTGAAGCTATTCAGTTGAAAGAAATAGGTCATAAACTTTTATAACAACCGTTTTTAAAGATTTTGAACCTATGCTGGAATACAGCAGTTGAATGGAAAAACTTAAAAAAGCAACGCAGCAGAACGACGTCATATTTCCGTCGGGTACGAAATCTCCCTGCGAAATATCCAAACTTTCCATTTTTTCATAAGAACTTTTTCGGTATTTAACTAATTGATTTCAATTAATTTCTGTATGTGTGTCTTCCAGGTCTTCTTCGTTATTCAATTTCATCATCCCGATAAAGTACCGACCCTTGGTAAAATCGAGGATGCGGACCCATTGATGTCATGTGATTTGATGGACGGTAGAGATGCCTTCTTAACGTTAGCACGAGAGAAACATTGGGAGTTTTCCAGTTTGCGTAGAGCCAAGTTCTCCACGATGGCTATGCTTGTTGAACTTCATAACCAAGGAACGGAAAGATTTGTCTACACTTGTAATGAATGCAAAAGACATGTTGAAACACGCTTTCATTGTACCGAATGTGAGGTAAGTTTCCCGTGGGGATGATAGTTCATCCTTATTTTCAACGCTTTCGTCTTAGGATCGACAGTTGGCCCAGTGATAAATGATATGCTATAGTACGAAACCTATTTACCTACTACTTATCTATTAGATTGAATGCTTGCTCTAAAAGATTTAGCAAAGAGATTTTGATCAAACATGTATGTGCACCGAGTGAAATTTACGACAAATTTTGACAAATCAGGAGTGTCATCGAGTATCCGTCCAGTAAGAACTTGGAAAAAGAAAGCATTTCATATTTCAAAACTACCTTTTCTAGATACCATTTTTTTTAGCAGCCTGTAGTTTCTTTTATTATTATTATTATTATTATTGTTATTATCAATTTCTTTACCGTTGGATACATAAAAAAATATAGCTAAAAGTAGTCAGCTAATTAATTCCAACGTTAGTTAAAATTTTAAAATACAAATGTTACATCAGAAAAAAGGGGATAAAATATTTACAATTCATCGAAAGTATACAGTATAAAGGCATAAAAGTGTATAAAAGCAGATATTCAAATATTATCATCATAAAAAGC
>REGL01000033.1:191879-204334 GCA_004194395.1 Aurelia aurita complex sp. Pacific | reverse complement strand
CAGCAGTAGCGGAGATGCGGTTCAACGATAGCGCGATACATTTGACAGAGAGTGTCTTTTAAAAAGGACGAAGACTTCTCAAACTTACGTAAAATGCACCCTTTTGTGGAATTCAAATACCCCATAATATTGGGCTTATTCGAGGAGGGGGCTTATTTGTCAAATTTGTTCTAAGGTGGGGCTTATTTGAGGGGGGAAGCCTTTACGAAGGTAGGGGCTTAATAGAGGAGTTATGGTAAATTGCTTCTTGTTATAAATGAGCAACATAAAATTTAGATGATTTTACAAACTTATGACACCACGTCGGATGCAAGTTATTAATTTTCTTCGCAGGATGATGTCATCATAGTATCAATGTTCAGCACACCTGACAGCGGGATTATTATTCAAGATCATTTTGCAATGGAGTCCTCATTTGCTTGTATGTATTCTTTATTTTTTCTCCTAAACTTCGCTGTGTCAATAAAGGCTCCAAATCTTTTGCTAAACTGTTTTGGTCCGAGGGGAACTGCAACTCCCAAAGGTGAAATCGTTAATAGAGGAAATATTATTACCGAATAGGATGTTCAAAACAGTCTGGGAAACAATTTATTTCAATGTTTTGAAGATCGTTCATTCAAAACTTTTCTAAATATTGAGATGAATGTGGAAACTTTTTTTCAGTAATTTATTCTACAAGGGTTGGAAGTATTTCTAGCTATTTAAAGCTAATTTAGGCTCACTGTGCATGCCGCATCTAAGCTAGCCTGTGTGCAGACCCACAGGCTACATCTAGGCATGGGACCCCTAGTTTAACGTCCCTTCCGAATAATATTTTGGGACAATGTAACACTCAATAATTTCCACTGTAAAAGTCAATGATTGCCAATTGCTTCCAAATTTGGAAGCGGCTAACCCTAATTATTATTATCATTTTGAAAGAACACATTAAAATCTGCATATAGTGACCTTCTTCGAATTTAAACCTGCAGAATGAAATCTTCAATATTTACTCCTTTATAGAAGAACCTTTTCCTTCGGGTTTTTCAATGGTTCTTATTTTGATAAACAAAAGCATTGATCTAGTTTTCAGCTGTGACAATCCAAAGCCTTATTTTGATTATTGTGCAGAACAAACAATAAGTTTTGCTCCTCAATCATCTAATAGGCCTAAACAAGTCTGATTCCACCACAGTTCTAGTGCTCCATCCTCTATCACGGTGTTTCGATTTTAAACAAAGATATTTCAAAGACAGAAAACGAGGAAAGATCATTGAAAAAGACTTTCTTGGTAAAATTTAAGGATCTAAGTTAAGAACCTACAGCTTGATTTCATGTATGTTATTCTTTACATAAGAACCAAAACAACTTCGTTTGTAAAATGAAGATTCTTAAATGCGACAGTTCACTGTACATCAAAATTTCTCCATCCTCTAGATTTAAGATTGGTTGCAAGTTTAGCCAAAAGCAGTCCATAAACTGTTCAGAGGCTCTGCTATGGCTCGATAGGTTCTTTATTTACGATATACTTTATACCATTGGGACTTTCAGATCATCACGTACTGAACCTGAAGTCAAAGCAACGACTTTGGGATTTTATAAGGGTCTTTAAATAAAAAAAAACATTATGATATGGCCTTGAACTTGAGAACGATGAACAATCTAATCTAAATTTGCTTTTTAGCTGCACAATGAACAACAAATTGAATTTTGATCGATTCTGGTGAATGATTGCCAAAATACATGCTCACAAACATTTAAATTTATTCTGACTCATCTCAGTGAACACAAAATGCTTTCTGATCAGCTTGTTGTTGTGTATCTGCTATGATAGCAATGCCTTTAGTTGGCTTGAATTGTCAATGAAACTGAAAACTAAAATTAGCATTTTCATGGCTATGTAAGTTGCCAACTTTAAATAGAATAATGATTATGGTGATGATGATGATGATGATGCTGATGATTTAAATCTTGAAATATTTTATCATAGCTATGATTGGCATGGAAGTTCCTTACTACTACTTCGTCCGAAAGGTAATTCTTGCTTCAATTTTTCAGCATGTAGGTTCTACATCTTTAAAAATGTCGGAATAGGTGTACGTCGTCGTGAAGGCGCGTGGCAGCCTATTAACCAAATCCTCAGAGCTGCACTGACATTCAGTGCTAGTAGAGGCTTCAAAGGCACTACATCCGTCCCCACAGTGAGGAAAGATAAATAGTGAATAAAGAAATGAACAAGCAACTCATGCTACAGACTGGTTTTACCTACTTTCAGGCCTCGCACCAGTGAAGCTAGACAGATTGAGGCCTATCTCCCAGCAGAAAACTCGCATTTTGGAAATAATCGTCCAACAGTACTGTACTTACATTGGCTCCTTGCTTCCTCATCAAAGACCCCATGAAGAAGATTCAAAACGTGCTACCACGAATTGGATTACCCTGTGTTCGAAATCAGTAACTTAGGATAAGAAGAAAATGTGTCCGTGGTACTCAGGATATCAATTGAAATACAAGGGAACCAATTTAACGAGAGATGAAAGAGGGGGAGAGTTTTAAACCACGACGGCAACTGCAAGGCCCACAACTCTGGAATAATATAGATTACAATTTAGAGAACAATTTGCATATACATCTAGCGATGCTGATAAAACGCGTTTCCGCATCTAATTAAGCCTATCTACCGCGAAGATTACTCAGAATGCATTGAGATTTGTGCATACTATATGAATGTACATCTCGCCATATGCTGCCGTAGCATTGGCAAAGGTAGGTCAATCGGCTTATGCATCATATTTCTTAGATTGATTCCATTCTTTATTCAGACAATTGAAAACGACCAAGCATCGTCAAGCGGAGGAGCAGCAGATCAAGCAAACAAACATTTGATAGCGAAGAAAACAATGCGGGATTTTGTTGGTCTTGAAAATGCTGATAATTCCTCAAAAGATGCCATGATACGATTTAGTTATCTATCAGCAACTGGAAACATGGACGAAGCTTTCAAAGCGATCAAAGCCATCAAGAGGTCAGTTTCTTGGGGTGTATATTCTCACTGCAATCCCGCCTCCCCCGCTCCACTCGCTGGTGTTTGGGGCAACCAATCCTATATGCTTCTTTTCTTTGTAAATTTCTGTTTCACATCAGATGCCAGGCATTTTATTTACTTTAATCAACAAGAAATGAGTTGCGCTCGTGACATCATTAGATTCATCGCAACCCTGACCTGACATCTGATATGAGACAGAATCTAGTACAGTATCAATTAATTTTTAATCGTTCGTAGTTTGACTGTATACAGTTTAAAAATTTTGTCTATGTATATTGGCCATGGGTTGTCATTTTTTCGCTCCCCATGGTATCGTACCTGTAGTATTGTATAGTAATTAGAAAGGTATAGTAGAATGTAGGATATATTGTAAAATTTTACATTTGATTAGAAAAAAATCAATTGACTAGAACAGGATTCGCGGTAAACATTAGGTTGACAGGAAGCAAGTATTTGCTTTGAAAACAAGTCAGCTTGGGGGCAGGCCTAGTGCAGGCAGGTAAGAGGTACGCCCCTTTTAGTTTCAGTCATCTTCGTTCCATTGTATTTGATCGATTTTCCTTGTCTTCTGGTCTTCGTTTCATTTCAACCAATTTTATTCAGTCCGGTGTTTATTTGTCCCAAACAATTACCACGCACGGGCACTTACTGAAATTCTTATCTGTGCATCTAAAGAAGCGGCATGAGACCATCATCCTAAACTTTGAGACAAATCCATCCCGTTATTGATTGGTTGAGTGAACAATAGCAATCAACAATACTGTTTTGCTACTGCCATCTTTTCTCGATATTTTTGTCGAAGTAATATTGACAGCGTTCTTATTCCAATCCTTTTTTGGTAGTTTTGCCATCCAAATTCTAATCCTCTTTTGCAATTTGCGACCAATTGCAGATAATTCAAAATGGTATTTTAAAGGTTCTAAATCATCGTCCATGTAAGTCAAGTCTAAATGCATTTTACCGGGTAAATCAAAAGAAAAAAGTAATTCCCGTGCCACTGCTTGCTGGATATCATGACGATAATAATGGCAGATACTTTATTTAATGGGGGACATATTCAAATACATTTTTAAATTTACCTGGCTGAAATCAACCAATCCGTTCGGAAATTATGAGTGATATTCTCAAAAAAGCCCCCTAAAAATACCGTCAAAACATGCATATAATTACGCACAAAATACCCAATATTTCCGCCTTACAGCAATCCTTCAACACCTTCTATCACTTGCAGTCCTCTTGGCAGGATAAAATTGCCTGGAATGGTATTATTATGTTTACAAGAAGGATGGCACTGTCATCCTTCCCAGAAGAATAGCACATGCTACAGCTCGTAAAAGTTGTTACTGTAAGTAAAGGGAGAACATTTGGTCGTGATTTCAAGCCTGCTTTAAAGGTTTCTCCAAGGGGCTTTCTTGAAAGAATCTCTCATAATTTCAGAACGGAGTAGCCGATTACAATCAGGTAAATTTTAGAATTTATTTGAACGTGTCCACTGTTGAATAATGATCCAAAAAGCAGTGGCTTTTCAAACAGGAACTGTTTCTTTTACTCACCCTGTGTTGCAAGAATAGAAAAACAAAGGGATAGAGAGACTGAATAAAAATTTATCCTTATAGGCAGACATTTCCATTTTCTGGCCTAGGCCTGTGCACAGGCTAATATCCTTAGGACATCAGCGATTGTTCGTAAGCTGCTAAGCTTGTTCGTTCAGCAGGAAATCTGCAATGTTATTTTCGTCATTTAAAACTGATTGAGTATGTCTTCTCTATTTGCAGTGGATCTGTTTGGGAGAATATGGCACGTATGTGTGTAAAAACGAAAAGACTCGACGTAGCTGCGGTCTGTCTGGGGAATATGAGTAATGCAAGGGGGGCTAAAGCATTGAGAGAAGCACAAAAAGAACCCGAATTTGATGCAAGAGTTGCTATGCTTGCTATTCAACTTGGAATGCTGGTAATATTTCTTAATCTTCATTCGTTGATTAATTGTTCCTAAATTTACAGCAGTATTTAAAGACAAACATTGAAGGTGCTTGGCGCAGTGGTGTAACCCTCTGACATTGCAGCCAGAACAGTCAGGTGGACGGGGCTCGATCCCAGGTAGAGCCCCATCACTTCAGCGTCATGAGAAGGGGTCGCGGACTTGATTAGGCCTATTCTACTTCTGCGATCCCAGCGTTTGGCGCTAAAACCACAACTTCACCTTCACCAAACATGCAGGAGAATTATATTTGATATACAATGATTTGCATTCAATTGTTGTGCCATTTTAAAAGCCGGTTTACATGTTTTGTCTCCCCCTTTCCCCAAAGCAATGTTGAAACCAGCTTGAAAGGCTATAAATTTTGATCATCAAGATTTAATGAATAAGCATGTGTACAAGAAATCTAGTAAACCAGTGCTCTGTAGACAGAATGAGTTTGTTTTTCAATTGGAATCGTCACAGCATAGGGCTCAAATCTTTAGAAAGGTCGGTGTAAAATTCTATTACAGTTTTCTTTGAATTAAATGGCTTGGAAGGAACTTAGGATTTTTTGCTGTAAATCTGTCGTGGAAATTTATTGATATCTTGATTAGTTTCAAAATGGCAGCATTTATTAAATTTGAGGCTATGGCGTCATCAAATTTCTAAATCCTAAACCAGAAAAGCTACCGATTTCTGCTTTTCACCATATTGTAGGCCTTTATGAACTATGATTTTCATGAGGATTGTATCATTTTTCCTCTATTGTTTTAGGACTTACGATGATTTAAATTTTTTTCAAAATTTTCCATCAATTCTTTCAAAAATAGTTAAATTGCCGCCATTTTGAAAAAAAATTAAGCTATCAAAAAATGTCCACGGCAGATTTACAGCAAAGTACTATAAGTTCCTTTCAAACCATTCAATTCAAAGAAAAATGGAATAGAATTTTACACCGACCTTTTTAAAGATTTCAGAGATTTGAGCCCTATGCTGAATCGTCACGTAATTTTATTGTTTTCTTGTAGGATGAAGCTGAAAGACTTTATAAAAATTGCAAGAGATATGACTTATTAAATGATTTGTATCAAGCGATGAACAGTTGGGCAAAGGTACAAATAGTATTATTTTTGGAGTTAACTATCATTTGGGAATCTTTGTACAAAATTTAATGCTTAGTCAAAGTTTTGTGTGGTGTGAATGGTGGTCATATGCCTGTACTTAACGATTTTCAAAGATGTGGACACTTTTTTAAATAGTGTTCTTATGCTGTAAACCCTTATATTTACATTACAGTTTAAAGTCGTAAGGATTCGTACGATTTTTCCTAAATTCAGATCATGTTGGCATTATTGTTATATATAATAGTCAAAAATAAATCATGCATTTCCAAGACAACCATACGCATTCGGAATCAAAATAATTTGAAAACAGGTCAAGGTTTTGTCTTTTGCTTTTTCTGAATTTGAAAGAATGAGATTTCATAAATTCTGAAACAAATCCTTCCGAATCCGGAGATTTTAAGTTACTAAAGAACTGCACTGCATCTTAATCGGCAGAAAGCTGTATCGAAATGACATTCTGAAATGAGCAAACGTTAGACACCAAAATTTCTTCGGAAAATCTGTTTTAGTAGAGCTAACATTTCCTTGTCGTAGGCTTAATAACGCGGGGATTTTATCAAATATATTATCAGTTTCTCATAGATTTCTCACGTGACTATGTTATATTTATTTTCTGCCTAGGCATTAGAAGTTGCAGAGCTTCATGACAGAATTCATTTAAGAACGACGTACTATAATTATGGAAAGTATCTGGAATCGATTGGAAATTACACAGGAGCTATTCAACAGTAAGTGAGATCAAGTTGCGTATGCAGTCCCAAGCTATGAGTTTTATCTCGTTGGAAACGAAAAAACCCAACTCTTAGCGTAGCAGGCCCCGTGGGGGGGGGGGTACTCTAGGTAGTCATTGGCATCTATGTGCTCCACGTAAAGGTGAGTTCGTAAGTGGAATGCCCTAAATAGTGTTAATTTTAGAAACATCTCCTTAAAATGGGTTCTAAACGCAAATGGCTTGAGTAGGGTGGTCATCAAAACCTTGGAGACACAGCACACCTCTGCAGAAGTTTACACACCTCTGCAGAAGTTTAGGTAAGGTAGTGCAGTACCCCATGTACCGAGTGAACCAGAAAAAAGTTCCCAATTTTGAAAATTCATAACATCAAGAATACTGGATGGATTTGAATGAATCAATATTTACTTGACAGCCAAAAGATTGAAGTATTTTTGCGATTTTTCTCGCCTTCTTACAGGCACTGGAAAAAAATTGGTAAATTCAAGTTTACAAAAACTTTGTGGTTGCAATATGACTGAAAAAGGCCTAAAATGATTGATCAAATCATAAAGGACTCATCATAAACAACAGAGAAAATGCCATTTTTCATGGGTGAGAGATTTCGTCTGCACATTTATTGCCATTGGATTGAAATTCTTTAGTGTCTGTTTGAGAATCTATTTCTTATAATTCTTGAGAGAGGTGAAACGCCCGTGCGTATTGTTCTGTGTGGGGAGAGTCCTAACCATTTGATCAATAGTTTTAGGCCCTTTTTCAGTCATTTTGCAATCATGAAATCTTTATAAAGTCGAATTTACTTATATTTGCAGTGCTTGTAAGAAGAAGAGAAAAATCACAAAAATACTTTGATCTTTTGGCTTTCAACCAGCATTTGAATCATTCAAATCAATAAAGGATTTGTGGTGCTACTAATATTCGAAAATGGGAACTTTTTTCTGGCTCACCCGGTAGACCAAATTGATGCCCTCGGATATGGTCCCTACCTATCCGTCCACAGGACTGTACCATACAGTAGAAACCCGCATAAAAGAACCTCGTTTTATAAGAACCTTGAGGCTGAAATTAAATAGTAATAAAATATATAAATGATTTAAGTACCAAAAATAGCTTAGATGTTTAAAACACGACGTTTCGAGCATATACTCGTTATCAAGTCAAAACTAAATTAAATTAAATTATTAAATTAAATGATTACAACTCTTTAAACAAGAACCCACAATAAGCTGAAATCTCTAAAGGTTCTTGCACAATAGTTCGATAGATGGTACTTTACTTGAAAACTGAAAAATCATTCATGATATAAACTTTAGCAAAAAGGAAAATGTTGAGAAAAAAAACTATTCAATTCGTAGAAGGAATGCACTGGCATGTATAAAACACATTTGCACTGTACCAACTATAAGCACCTTTCAAGAACCTTGCAGGCTGGACTATTGTGGAGGAGTTAGAGGCGAAAGGGGAAAGGTAAAGTCTGCGCATCCACTCAAGTTTTTCTGTTCCAGTGATAAATTTTATCCCCCGTCCTCATTGTCTAAGAACCAATCACCTTTGCCTTTTGATTTCTCGAAAGTATTGTTCTCTCTCACCTTGAATCTGATAGGTTACAACTAGAACAATTGTTCTAGTTGTAACCTATCAGATGCAAGGTGAGAGAGAACAATTGTTCTAGTTGTAACCTATCAGATGCAAGGTGAGAGAGAACAATACTTTCGAGAAATCAAAAGGCGAACGTGATTGGTTCTTAGACAATNAGAACAATTGTTCTAGTTGTAACCTATCAGATGCAAGGTGAGGGAGAACAATACTTTCGAGAAATCAAAAGGCGAACGTGATTGGTTCTTAGACAATGAGGACGGGGGATAAAATTTATCGCTGGAACTGAAAAACTTGAGTGGATGCGCAGACTTTACCTTTCCCTTTTCGCCTCTAACTTCTCCACAATAGTAAAGTCTGCACGCAGGCTACTTTTCAAGAAGCTTACAGGCTGGACTTGAGTATGGCATCAGTTAATCAAGAACCTCATTCAGGCTGCCTCAAGAAAACCTAGATTCTTTTATGCGTGTTTCTACTGTATGCGTAAGCATTGGAAAACTTAGTTCCATTTGAAATCTAGCTGTGGATTTCATCGTATATTTGTCGTTTGGCAAGTGTCGTTGAACTAAACTGACTTCTGTTTAAACATTGCAGGTTCGAACGCTCAGATACATTTCGATTTGAAGTGCCTCGCATGTTATTTGAAGATACAAATCAACTGGAATCGTACATCCTGAAATCAAAAGATAGGTAAACATTATTTTTCCAAGTTTTCTAGGTACCTGTTTTCACAAGGAGGGTGACATATACTTGTGTGTTGGTTTATATGGATTACTGTCATTATCTAGAAGATATTGGAGGTGTAATTTCCAGACTTGGAGGCGTAATTTCCAGCTTATCCAAAATAATTAAAACAATATAGAAAATTACTAAACTTTGATTACTTGACTGGAAAAGTTTCTGTCGATTTGCATCTATTTTGAGAGATATTGAAACATTTAGAAATGAATTGTTTGTGGGAATTTGTGGTTCAATAAACAAAATCAAATGCGAAAAGAAAGGGCTGTTATGGTTTTGCAAGTAAGCAAATCCTAAAATTGTTTTTCATTTCCGTGATCAAGAGCTGTTTTAAGCTAGAATTCATTTCTCAAATCAAAATAAAATATTTCAAGCAACTGTTTTATCCTTTTGCCCTACCGGAGTAGAATAGAATAATATCTGAAATCTATTTGGACCTTACTGAACTCAATCACGAGTGTTTTTTAAAGTCTGTTTCGAAGTACATTTCACGTAAAAATACCCGCGAACAAATTTTTTTGCGTCTTTTGTAAATCTCACGTGACGTCTATTTTGAGACGGACTTCAGCGAAAAGAATAAAACTTTGAGGACTTTTAAGAAATTTACATTGTTTTGTTAACCGGTACTTGATGTATGAAAATTTACAGAATGAAACTGCAATTTTTGTTTTGCCCTGATCAAGTGAATTTTTCAGTACATTGCATTGATAAATCTTTTTCCAGGCCTCTACGGAAATGGTGGGCACAATATATGGAAAGCATTGGGGAAATGGAAGCTGCGTTGCAATTTTACGAATCAGCTCAAGATAATTTGTCACTTGTTCGAGTTAATTGTTATTGTGGAAATGTTACCAAGGTAATCATGGAAACATTGTAAAAGATATTGATATGTTTACCCTCTCATATTTGTCCATTTCCCCAATATTTTATCAGGAAAAAATTGTATTTCTTTGGGGAAACTCATATGCGATGAAGGTGGCGAATGCATAGAAAGAGACAGATTTCTGGCACACTGAGGCCTTTCGAACCTACGTTTTCGTCTCATCTTTGGGCAATATGGGTAAGAGTTAGCAAGTTGTGAATGGCACGCTAAACCTTCTGCAGAAGATAGTTGGTTATAATAATTGTAAAGAATGTTGAAGACAAATCAAACAGAGCATAATTATTGATAATTCTTGCGCGGAAGAAATAGCATTTTTTTAAACAAGTATTTGCAAAAATTAATATCTTTATGGAGGACTAGTTATTTACACAAACAATGTGAGGTGGTATGACTGCGCATTCCCAAACGTTGTGAATCTACTGACCAGTAACGTTCATGTGAAATGAAACTGATCACGTCAAACGTATTGTGTTAGAGCGGGTGCTTTTTGTTTTGTACGAGTGATACTTGATCTGTATCACATTGGGCATGTGCCATGCAGCAGAGCAGAGCTTTTTATGATGACTCAATACCTCTACTATATTCATGTGGATTCCTTGATTTCTTACCTCATTTCGTTTGCCATTTTCAGGCGGCTGAAATCAGTAACGAAACTGGAGATAAATCTGCGTGTTATCATCTTGCAAGGCAATTTGAGAGTCAGGTGAGTTAGTAGAAATCGGTGTATTGGCAGGGAAACGCAATTTCACCAAAAATGAATAACAAATATTGTGACGATTGTCATTTTCCAGGACTGAAAAAAATGTTGTGCTTTCTTGGACCATAGATTAGCAAGTGAAAATCAGCGAACTTTCTGCTTCACAGCCTCTTGGTGTTTTGTCACTGATTTCTCTGCCTGTTTGCTGAATGTGCATGATACAGATACTTTTATCATCATATGTAAGGTAATTTAGAACGCCAAATTCTTTCGCAAAATTTTGATCTCTTGAAAGTGATGAGATTTCGGCTACCTTTCTCTTTTTATTTTGGATAAGATCAATTTTACGAATGTTGCAAATGTCTTGACTGGTCGAAACAATGCTTAATGCCGAGAGTGAGACAATAACAAAGGCTAAAGTTTTTGTTGTTACTCGGAGTTTCACGCTATACAATGATCATCAGACAACTGAATGTTCTACTCAAATTTCTTGCTCAGGAAACACTGTGATGTTACAAAGATCAATTTTATGAATCTTTTGTAAATTTCTTTTGAAAACCTAAAGAACAGTTCTGCAGATTTACCCTTGAGCAAGGTGGCGTCGTGTTTTTGACGTGACGTCATGTTGTCTGGATGAATACGTTAGTCGTTGTATCAATCTTACTTTCGAGTTGTACCGGGTGCGCCAAAATAGACTATGCACGTTTGGCAGGCCATAATAAATCGTGCATTGGACTGATTTTGAAGATTTATGACTTAATCTTTAGCAGAAAGCCTGAATTAGATTCTAGGACTTTTTGCAAATTTTACCGTGCCCTGTTTTTAGAGCTGGAAGCGAGTTTCTTAAAATGTTCGTTTTCGAAAACATTGAAAACGATCAAAAAACGTCGATCAGATTTTAAAAGATTCAACATGAATGAACAAAGAGAAAACGTTTCAGGGGAATTTGGGGGTTTAGTACGAACTCTCGTATGGCAGATTAAAATTGGTCGATTTCTGAATCGCAAATCACCACGAACAATTTCTCTCTTTGTCCATTCATGTCGATCATTTAGAAAACTTGATCGATGTTTTGCGATCGTTTTCAGTGTTTTCGAAAACTAAGATTTTAGGAAACCCTCTTCTACCTCTAGAAATTTAAAATGATAAAATTTGCAAAAAATCCCAGTATCTAATTCAGGTTTTCTGTTAACGATTAAGTCATAAATCAGCAAAATCGCTCGAGTGTACGATTTATTGTGGCCTGCCAAACGTGCATAGTTTATTTAGGCGCACCCGGTACAAAACTTTACCATATGATTATTCCCCTACGGATCAATTTACTGTTTAATCTTTCCACACAGGGTGATCACAAAAATGCTGTACATTATTTTTCAAGAGCACAAGCGTATGGAAATGCCATTCGACTTGCGAGGGTAAGATATTACTTCAAACAGAAGTTTAGATACGAGTATTATCTTCTGCTACCGGATCATTTGTTCGAAATTTAATTTAGCAGCCTAAAAACTTTATGAGTTAAAAAAAAGGGCTTTCATTACGCAGCTCTCAAGTCATGGAATGATACACCTGCCGAAATTCGCGAGTTACCGACACTTGATCGTTTTAAAAAACAACTTAAACGCATCTAAAGAGCTAGACTCTCAAGCCAAACACAACTCCCTGGAAGAACAGCAAGGATTAAGTTTTATAGGGCTTTAGGT
>REGL01000033.1:115036-131205 GCA_004194395.1 Aurelia aurita complex sp. Pacific | reverse complement strand
AAAAATATTTTGACAAAGGAGGGGGGGGGGACAATTTTCCGAAACTGACTCTTTCAAAATCCCCAATTCTCAAATATTAATCTTCGCGAAAAAAATAGCAAAATTGCAATACTTTGCTAAGATGTTTTGCAGGGTAGTGCTATTTGATGTAATCTATCATAATTTTCATGTTTGGATGGAAATTGTGCTCCAAATTAAATTTTATCGCATTTTCCTGATTTTATCGCATTTTTCCTGATTTGACCGATTTTGCCACTTTTCTTGACCACACAAAGAAAGATGCTGACGCAAGCAATAATGACGGCTAATTTCGGGTTAATTTTTATATTCTCATAAAGTAAATGCCTGGGGCTATCAGCACACCAAATCTGGTTGCTATATCTATTTCTAGTCAAGAGTTAGGTGGGGGGGGGAGCTTTTTTGCCCCCCGTCCAGCCAAAATAGGACGTGTCAGATAACCCAACCACTATAGTGTTAAGAGACAGCTTATCTTGGATCTTTGTTGGGCGGAGGGGGAGATAAAATTTTGGAAGAGGCTGCTCGATAAAAGATCCAATTTCTGCCCGATTCTGCCTGATTCTTGCAAATTTGTCCGACGTAGGGGAAATTTTTCTTTGTTGTAACGTTTTATTGCAATATATTGTAGCTTTATAGATATGGGGCTCTCGTTGATAACAGCACTTGTTGACATTAGTCACTTAAATAGACGAGGAGTGTGGATACACTACATGAAATGAATGGATGCCAATGCGTAAGTCTTTTTTGCGATGTTAAAGTTTTAGGTATCAAGGCTCAATTTTATGTCGTACAGCTACTCGTATTTTGTTATAAGATACCGTTTATAAGAAACCCAGACTGTCAGATCGACAAAGGATCAAAGGATTAAGAAACTCCTGCATTTTTTCTTCATTCTCATTTGTTTCCTGTATCATATTACTCATAGAAAGTACTTGAGTAATGTCTACACATATTAGAAAGGCTTCAAAACACCTCATTTTGAAATTTTCAGGAGGGCACCCATCCGACAATTTAAGAAACTTTCAGTACTGCCTCAAATGCTTAGTTTCTTATAAAAAATACTTGTAATGAACTAAGGTAGCTGATTTGCAAGTGAGGAATGAGAGTATGACTAATATTCACACTTTCATATTACACCAGATAAGACTAAACCAGGTCATCGAATGGGGCTGTCTAATTGGGTAATCAAACAAATGGAATGCATTTAATTGTTTGCAGTGTTAAACTTGGTTTAGATAACGCTGGTTTAAATGGTTCAGTGTGAATGCAGTAGACTTATGACATTTCGTCCCTTGTTTCCCTGCGTTTTTTTATTTGCAAATATCACTTGCTCAGTAGGGACTCATTTCATTACTCTTATAAAGTGTAGCCACTTTAGGCCAATATGGTGTGGATCCGTATTGACCAATCAAATTGCTAGAATTTAGTTTTCAACCAATAAGGAGGCGCTATTTAGACTCTTGCAGTCGTTGCGTACAAAAACGGTTGATTCGGGAAAGAGTTCTCGTAGCGTAGGTTCGTAAAACATTATTCTTTGTACTACAAGTTTGCTTTTCAATGTTGAAGCTCTTTAAACCAGAAATTGAAGCGATTTTGTTGAGTGTACGAGAACTCCCGCTAGCTTAGGCCATTTTGACACAGGGGGCCCATTTTATAGGAGTAATGAAATGAGTCCCTTATTTAGCAAGTGATATTTGCAAATAAAAAACACAGGGAAACAAGGGACGAAATGTCACGAGTCTATGAATGCAGTATAACTTGATAAATGAGTTCTTGAATGATTGATTGAATGAATGAATGAATGAATGAATGAATGAATGAATGAATGAATGAATGAATGAGCCAATGAAATAGATAAATGAATGAACAAGTTATTTCAACATTACCTCATTTGTCAATTGAGCTTAAAGCTATTGTTTTATCTTGCAGACGGTGTTTGTTGGTCAAATGCTTGGTTCAGGATTATGGGGATGGGCGAGTGATAAATACGGAAGGACAAGGGTAAATTATTGTATTCATTTGCTTTTGAAATTAAGAGAGATTTTCCAGTGAATGTCTGGATGTCTATAGACTGATGATATGGTCGTAGTTATCGCTATTGAAATACTGCCGGACGCTCCTAACTACAGTATGAGCTCCAGTATGAGCGGTCTCGGTCTGGTGTAATAGTCTCGTTTTGAATAGCGATTACTGGGACTCATCGTAATCAGTCTAGATGTCTATTACAATTTGAAATTTGTGATTTTGTTGTACGCCTAAAAGAATGATCTATTTCCTTGTTTTCTTCTTGAAATATGTCATCAATTTCGTCAAAATTTCATCGTCAAATTTTGCGCGAAATGTGTGTGAAAAAAACATGGAAACAAATATACCAACGAGGCCAACAACAACGACAACATACGACAAGAACATTCTTACCTTATATAGAGACAAAATAATATTTGAAAATTAATCAACCTTGTATGGACGTACAGTTTACTATAAATAGAGGTTGATACTTTGAATTAATCAGTTGCTTTGAAGATAACCAAGTGGGTGAAACTAGTCACCACTGAAATAAAGAATAGAAAGCGCAAGACACCATATTGATGCCTGTTTTCCCTCGAGTGGTTTGGCCCACTCCACTTCAACTAGATTTTTCGACTCTATGTTCACTCTTTTTGTGTTCCAAAAAGGGTATGTTATGTAACGGACCTTTCCAACAGATGTTTTTAGCTTGAGGCAAGTCGAAAACGAATTTATCTTTAGAGCTATAACTACAAACTAAAATTCAACTATGTCGATCATCGCGGAAAAAGACACAAGGTCATCAAAATTTTACTATGACTGACACTTAGGAAAACATAAATATGAAAACGGTTAATGGTCAAGGAGAACAGAAAACAAGACATAAGGGACATATGACACAAGCTGCTGCTTTCCAGCCATTAATTATCAATTTAATTTGAAAAAGTAAAGGCCACGATACCAGCGTCGATTGTCGGATCCGAAGATGCTTGCGGTGACGAAAAAATGAATAAGTTTAAAGGCAGAATTACCGCAATGCGACAAAAAACAACAGCAAATATGATGAATTCATTTTTTGCCAATATTTCGTCCTGCCTTAATTATTAACCTACATTCGTTTCGTGTTTTCGATGAAGCAAATCGTTATTCCTCCATAATCATTTTATTCGCATTCACGTATAAATCAGAGCTTCCAGAAAGGAGTAGCTCTCTAATAAGCCCCCTCTCTACTAAGCCCCTCCCTTCTGAGCCTAAATTTTAAGCAGGCCCCTTTCTATTAAGCCCCCTCCCCACTTCTATCAAATTCCAGAGGCTACCAAAGATTTTCCACTTATTTAGCTCAATATGTTTGCATGTTGACTTTGATTTGGCTTGAGATAAAATTGTGTCGAATTTATGTATTTGACTCGTAAATGTGTATGTTGAATCCTCAAAATATGGTGTAAAAGAGCTAAAAAGCTACCATATATAGCCTTGTCATTTCATTTTATGAATAAACGCCTCTCTAATAAGCCCCCTTCTCTTACAAGCCCCCTCTCTGGAGTGTCCGAAATTAAATAAGCCCCCGGGGGCTTTATAGAGCTTTTACGGTATATGGTTTATGTATTGTTCATGCCTTCTTAATTGAGCCATTTTGAAATTTCATACCCCATGATTCCAAACCCTTCTTTGGCGTAAGTTCAGCAAGAGATGATCCTTATATCCGCTTTTCTGTACAAGATGGATACTCTTACGAAGTCTGCCTACATGGCGTGTTTCCTAAACCGTTTATTGCTGCATTACCTATTATCGTGTATATAGCCATTACTTACACTCATCGTTCTCTCTCCTTAGTGCATCATACTATCAACAATATGTGTAATATATTTTGGAATATTAAGTTCCCGTTCACCAACCTATGCATGGATTATGGCGATACGACTTTTGGTTGGATTTGGAATTGGTGGTGCTCCTCAAGCGTGAGTCCTCACTCCTTTGCTATTTATCACTGTCGGCTTAGAGTTTCCATGTTTTGGCTTGGCTTCGTCCTCGTTTTCATTCATTCCTCCATCGAGCAAGGGCAAATTTAGTAGAACAGAGGATTTAGTTTTTCGAGGGGACAAAAAAGCCATATGCCTTTCAGAAGAATAGATTTCACAATGGCTAGCTAGACACTGCTGGTGTGCCTCTACGGAGGTGCGCTGCAGCTAATATGTACCTGCGGAGGAATATAATCTCTATAATTCTGCGGAGGAGGTTTCACGCCTCTGACTGCACTCAACAAAATCAAAATAAACGGAGAAGGAGAAGCATTATGGTTGGCTGCATAGAAGGTGCGAAATCTATTCTTGAGGTTGCCAAATCGCTTTGTCTTAGTCAAAACTGTATTCTTTGTTTCACAAAATTCAAAATTCGCCCTTGCCCTGCGGAGGGAGTAATTTGCATATAGTATAGGGTTGTGCTAAAATGAACTTCACTTTGATAGCCAACCACAACGAGAATGTTTACCTATGAGCTAGAATAAATTGTGGAGTCGTTTTTGGACGACCTAGTTTGACGGATGAATATCGCAGCGCAGCATTAGCTAGCATGAGTGACCTAGTAGGTTAAATAAGGCGTTTATTGGTTGGAAATAGTGAAAGGAGATTGAAACTTTCCAGGCCGCTGGCTGCCAAAATTGTGAAGTTCTTGTTGGTGCAGCCGTTGTAACAGACAGTGCTGTTTTTCCCGTCTATCAATTTCGGCAAGGTTTTCTAAACCCTTGTATAACGGGCAACAATGCACCGTTGATGTGTGGCCAATCTTATGATCAAAATTCATTCTTACCCTCGGTGTTATTCGGTGTTATTTCTCTTCCACGGGATTGCTGGAAAATGTTTGATAATGTTGCTTTTCCTTCATTCCTCTTTCGCTACAAACTAGGATTGAATGCCAGCATTAAAATCGATAAAATCCATTGTATTTTGCGCCTGAGCTCCTACGCAGCGATACTTCTCATTTCAAACTTCCACTCAATATCTTACAAAAAGTACGATTTTGTGTGGCAGTTTGAAATACGACATATCGCTGCGTAGTAGCTCAGGCGCGAAAACAGCTTGACATTTTTTGAAAACTGCAATGGTGGCATTCAATTCTGAATCAATCGTCGGAAAAGTAGAACGAAGGAAGAGCAACATTAGCAAGTTCTTCTCGCAATCCTGTGGAAGAGAAACAACACCAAGGGTATGAATACAATTTTGATCATAACATTCGCCACATCAACAGCGCATTTTACATTGTACCAGTGCTTCTACGTGAATAATTGAAAATAATGCTCATAAGGCCGGTCACATGAGCGGTGTTTTTTCTAACATTTATCACGCTTTTTAAACACTTTTTTCTCCCAGGCTAAGACCTAGCTGTGGATAGTTCTTAGATATTGTGAATGAGAACAGATTTTGTGGGCATCATTCCTCTTGTCCATCTTTAAAGTTCGATGCCTGCATTCGTTTCTCCTCATGTGCATATTTGTTTGTTTTAGCGTTACACTGGTAACGGAATTACTGCCGTCTGCAACGAGAGGACGATGTATAATTCTATTGGAGGTAAGACTAAATGCCTTTACATGTGTTCCAAAATGTGCTTTGGCTATTTACTGATAAATGTAGGCTTTATATGCAATGTCCTTGTGTGGTCCTTGTTTTCCAGCTTTCTTTGCCCTCAAAGGTAGTCTAAGCATATCAAGATGGCCAGTTAAATTTAAGTTCTAGCTTATTAGACATCAGTGTTTCCTGTTGACATAGATCATTTAGGGGTCGTAAACATAGCAATTTTCCCCTAAGAACATTGTTTGAATGTTTTCGTTGGAGCCCCCTCCCAGAGAAAACAACTATAACCTACATTTCGATGTAAACGACATTTTTTGGTACAAGGCCTAGTATACATTTCTAGATGCTTCTAACATGCCTACCCAGTTAAATCTATAAGCAAACTTTGTTGCTGAGCACGATTGTCTTGACAGTGAGAGAAATACTAAGACATCTTGCAGAATATTTCAGGTTGTAACTATTTTCATCAATCCTTCCTATCAATGTAAATACGTCAATCTGAAAATGTCTCAGACAAAATCCATCCTCCCTAAAATGTTCAAATGACGTCGTTGGAGAAATCATTGATACATGTGCAGCCCCTTACCCGAACGTTTGCATGGCTATTCCTACCAATGGATTTTATATGCTTATATTCCCTATATAGCAACACACCACTAAACCCTTTATGTTTCTCTGCGAAATCTGATCCTATATTGGTCAACAGTTTTCACTTTTCCATCTCTTCAATTCCAGTTTCCCCAGTACTCTCCTCTGCTTAACGTGGATTGAATTTAAAATAGATTTAATTAAAGTCAACCAAGTTGGACACGAATCTTTGTCATTAAAAGCGATTGAAAAAAGGTTAACATATCTAAGGAAATATGTAAGCTGGATTAGGAAGATGATCAGTATGGCAAAGCCCTAAACTCCTCTAGAAAGATCTGAACATGGAAGGTATAAGAAATTGACTTTGCGGTGATGGCTCAGTGGTAGCATGCTTGACTACCAATCTGAAGGTTGGTAGTTCGAGTCCTCGCCCTGCTGAACCTGCTACGTAGAGTGAGGAGAGTCGCCAACTCTCTGTAATTCCAGGCTAAAGGAATCAGTAATACTCTTTTGAAAAGGGGTTATCTGCAACAATTTTCCGTGATAAAGGGTCTTTTCGCCAACTAGAAAGTCAGAGAAAAGGGTATTCTATGAGATGGTATGGACGAGCGTGGTGTACCCTTTACTGTTCAATCGTACCTTCTGGGGCTTGACTAAGCACCTAACCTTTTTTCTTTTTAACAGATATTTTGGGCAGTTGGTTCAATATTTGCAGTTCTCTTAGCTCTTGCAACAGTACCTACTATAGGTTGGAGATGGTATTTGGCTTTGATAACTGTACCACTCTTTGTTTTCATAGGATTCACCAAGGTAAGCCAGCTTTATTCATTTTATTGTATGGCATTCGAATCGACAACGGAGCAATTTGATTGGTTCTTGATCGGTCCGCAAAAGCCGTATTTTTAAAGCCGTATTGGACTTGCGTTGCCTTAAAAATCAACAACAAGGGAGGAGCTTCTCGTCTAGGCTTAGGCCGCAAGAATTGTCAGCCAAAGTTTAGCTTATTCCTCGAAGTGTTCTTTGCTGTAAACTTTGAAGACGAGCTTGCAATCATACACGAATAAAATACCAATGTAGGTAACGTCAAAACGACCAACTACAGTGATGCACAGGATAAAAAGCACAATAGAAAGGTACAATAATGTAAACAATGTCCTCAAAAGGTTGTTCCATATAATCAGCCTTTATTAAACGATTACTCGATCCATGCTGGAAAATATCTAGACCTCAGTTCCGTGTACAGACCTCACTGCGTTCGGTCATCCGTACGTCAATCTGTGGTCCAAATATTTTCCAGCATTGCATTGACCTCGTAGTCGTTTTAATAATCGCATAGTACACCATGAACTATTGGATAGCGGTGTTGATTGTGGGTCCCTTGATTCCCCATCGTTCTTTAATTTGTTAATGTCACTTCGGTTAATGAGAACTCTTAGTATTACTATGAAATTCGGGCACACTTTATGCCCTCACAGGGTAAATCTGTTCGCTTAAATCAAATTTTTAGAATTTTAATTTAGTTTTTAGCCAATGAGGAGGTACTATTTAGGAAGCTTTTATTGCTGCACACATGAATCGCTTCAAATCACTTGCTCGGGATACTGCAAACTTCCCCTTTTGTAAATCACAAGGGAAAAACGTTAACTCTGATTGGCTCGCTGATCAATGGAATAGGCGAGGATTTTTGGGGCATGCGCGTGTTCACAAAGGACTATCAAGGACGATGACCCTGAAACTGCTACTCAACAGAGTCCAATGATCTTAGACGGGGGTTTGGCTCTTCTGGAGAAAGTCCACTGGACTTAACGCGGATAGTATCCCGAACAATCACCCAGAAATCTCGTAGCTGCGATGGATTTAATTCGTTTGTACACAAAAGGGTTACTGCTTGAAAACTACATATTTTGTAATTAGTAGGTCAGAGAAACATAGTTATTTTCATCAATCTTTCTTTCCAATGTTCAAGCTCTACAAACCAGAATTTGAATTGAAGTGATTTTGCGGCAGGACGATTGTGTAAGAAAACTCCCGCAATTTTTTGGCTATTTTTGAAAAGGTGTGCCGTAATTCTCATGGCACCAACCACTTGAGCGTTATGAGTCTCTTTTGACCAAAATGACATCAACAAATCATAGCACGCATGCAAACACGGTGTTCAAGGTCATAAGTGTAGTTGGTGGTGGAGCATTAATATTAATAATAATAATCACTTTATTTACAGTTGGATAAACTAACGTAGTTTATGCCAGAAGGCACAAACTAATAAATACCAACTAATTTAAACTAATTTACAGCAATACTATTTACAAATTTTACAACTGCAACCCTCCCCAGCCCAATTTTTTATGTTCTTGCCAAAAACAGAGACTGCTAATAGATTACCAAAAGGCGTTTGAAGCCTGGCTTCAATATCATCGCAAGAATGAGGGAAGATGCAGGTGAAGGTAAATTTGCGTCTTTTAGCGCCAAGCTCTGGGATTGCAGAAGTAGAGTAGATCTAATCAAGTCTGTGACCCCTTGTCATGAAGGTCAAGTGATTGGGCTCTAACTGGGATCAAACCTTGTCCACCTGACTGTTCTGGCTGCAAAGTCAGATTATTACACCACCTTTTTTATTCATATAAAATAATACAATGCATTCTACCATACTTTTCTAATTACCATACAACAATACGGGGATGATACCACGAGGAGCGAAAGACAATGACTACCTCATGGCCAATACATAAAGACGCGCAACCTTCAAGCGAATAACCTGAGTTAAAAGATGAGATCTCACAGGTTTATAAATAGCCTATTGTATTTGATAATCCAGCGAGTGGCGGAAGAAAGCAAAGCCAAAGAAGACAATGGAGGTATTAGGTGTTTCGTTGTCCTATTTATAGAAGAGTGCTATATATCTCAGGTCATTCACTTTAAACAAAAATACAAGGAAAGGTAACTACAGGGTGTCCCAAAAAAATGTGCCCCGTTTGCCTAAAGATTGCAACAAAAGGGCACAAGAGTCTCGCCAAACTTTTATATGATGATGCTCTTCAGATGTTCAAATAAAGTTTGCTACCATCCCCGTAAAAATCCGTTGAAAAATGATGGAACTATGACCTTCTGAAGACCAAATTCGTCTGATGACTGAAACCAACGTCGGCCATTTTGTCCTACTATTTTGCAGTGATAAGTAGCTTCACGTGAGGTAAGAAATAATTTCTGTGAGGTAAGAAATAGTGGGTCTCTCTGAGGATTATCGGGATTTTCACGAGAGCTATGACGTTGGAGGCTGCTGTTTCATTTTCAATTCATGAAGCTATTTATCGCTGCAGAATAGTAAGACAAAATGGCCAACCGCTGGTTTCAGTGATTTAGTCAATGAAAACCACGAGGTAGCAATATTGCATTTACACTGTTGAAAAGATCAGATCTAGGCCCGTTATAAGAATGACAAAGCAGCAGGAAATGTTCCGTGTCCTCTACCCCATCATTACACCACTGTGCCACAGCAAACAATTTCCAAGGTTCAGAAATGCTCAGTGGCATCGCGCTTGGCTACCAATCTGCGGGTCAGTGGTTCGAATCCCTACCATGCCAAAGTAGCCTGCATGCAGACTCAATTGGTTTCTTTATCGAGTGGCAGGCGTGCATAATGCTCAAACCTGCATGGGAGCGGTAGAAATTCTCTGAAAACCTGCCTGCATATCAGTCTTGTACAGCTAGAGTAGGGAAGCCTATTACCAGAACCACTAATAATGCTGGTATCAAACAGTAAGTTTTAAACATTGAGCAACGAAACGATTAATCATATATTCAACAGCAGAACATGAGCAATTTGTACCATTTGTTTGCTATTAGTCATCATCTTACTGCAATTTCATTTCATCACAAATTATTTTAGAAAACCTGCCTGCAAAATATTCTTTGGAAAATTTCCCAAGTTTATGCACGCCTGTACACGAGTGGTTTCTCCTTCAGTAGAGTCTGTGGATCAGTCCAAAACTTTGATGGCATAAGGACTTTCTGTTTCTTGGTAATGACAATTAATGAATAGTCCCGTGGGGGAATAAAACAAAAAACAATCGTTTTTCCTTTTGTATTCTTGCAAAATAAATGCCTTGTTTAAATTTGTTGGTAGAGATACAAAACCTTCTCATAAATTGGAAGTTCACACAAGCATGAATTCGAACCTACCTGAAAGACCATTACTTTGCGAAACACCATCTTACTAAAATTGATCGTGGCCATGCAACAGAAAGACAGATATCTACGAAACAAATGTTGACATCTAAGTTGGCCTTTCTGTGCAATGAACTTTGAAGAAGCGAATTTGCAAAGCAAACTGCATCAGTAGAAATTGGCAAACACCCCCGGGCAAGCACCACCTCTCTTCTGACTCACCTAAAGGTTTATACATTATGAGAACTTTCTTTTTAATTAGATTTTGTTTCTTCCAGTGGCTTCCTGAATCACCGAGGTATTTAACTAGCGTTGGAAGGAAAGAAGAAGCTTTAAAAGTCTTACGTAAAATTGCTGCAGATAATAAAATACAACTGCCTACTGAAAAGATACTTACTTCTGAAATACCGGTATGAATTCATTTTCATCTTGCATCATGCAATAATTTGTTCGTTTTACCACATCTGTTTGGATCAAATACCACAGTGACGGGTTGATGAGGTACTTTTTTGCAACGAATTGATAACTGAGCTAAAACAAGACCAGACTTTGGATTTTTCTTTTCAAATGGCTAAATTTGTTCGTAATGTAATGTAACTTTAAAGCTTGAGAGTCTACAGGGTGTCCCAAAAACATGTGCGCTGTTTGAGTGGCTTCTGCGGAGCAGCCGTAAATCCAATTTTTCTGTTTTTAAGATTCTTGACAGAAGCGGCTTCAAATTAAAGGTTAACACCGAGTTTGAGTAAATCTGATCACTAGTTACTGATTTATGGAGCAAGAAAGCCGAAATTATTGGCTACCTCAAAACCAGAGGATTCATTATTCTCCATTGCGTTAAAATCAACGAAAATGATTGAAAAAATCATACCTAGCTCTGTTTTCTGATGTTCATAAGTGAGACAGATAGTCTTACATTTAATTTTGTGACAACCAAGCATATTGGACATATCTAGGGCTGCTAGGAATGGAAATGTGCAGCACAAGTGCTTCGGGCCATGGCATGCGTCCAGCAGATATTTTGCGCCTCAAAGTGATAAAGTCGTTTTAAACCAACAATATTGCGTTCAGTATGTTACTTGGTCGATATTCTTGAGTTATATGGTCATTAATTACCCCTAAATGCGTTTCCTGGCATAACTGTATAACTGGCATAACTGTTCATTTAATGTTAATATTCAAGTTATAAGGTTATGTACGGAGATAAAATCTTCTGGTTTTGAAGCAACCTGTGATTGTGACTTTCGCTCTCAATAAATCAGCAACCACTTGTCAGATTGACACAAACTCGGTGCCAAACTCTTAATTGAAATCTCTTCTATTCACAAATCTGAAAAACAGGAAAGTTAAATTTATGACTCCTCCACAGTAGCCATTCAAACGGGGCACATCTTTTTTGGGATACCCTGTATTAAAGAAGATTCTATGAAAGTCTATTGATTTTACATGATCGTCTTTAATTCAATTCCCTGTGCTTTGTTTTAAGGTTTGCCCTTTATTTTCTTTTAATATAGGAATTGCAATCACATACTTTTGGTTGTTATTTGTCTTTATGCATATAAATATAGCCTCGTAATTTCGAAATCTTGTATTCTGAAGATGAAGTATAGTTTTGCTTCATAATTTCTTCAGTTTCTACTAAAATGCCTCACTTCATCTTATTTGTGTCTCTCTCAAACCATTTCGAATCATTACATCAATCTGTTGTACTTGTCTCAAATGTTTCATGCCTAGGTATCAAATCTGGGATCAAATTTTTTTGTAGGTTGCAAGAGGAAGACTCATAGATTTGTTTAGCAGAGAATATCGCTTCACAACGTGTTTGGTATGGTTTATATGGTAAGCGTCTACAATGTATTCAATTTTTCAGATTGACCAATTAGAACCAAGGGTTATATGATATGCAAAATTCAATTCTTCCAAATTTCCTCCAAATCGCGAGATAACCCAGAGAAGACTGCGAGCAAACTAAAGCTGTGGGAGAAAGTTTGCAGCGGGTAGACCAGGGCGCCTACCTTGTAGGAATTGCGTTATTCCCAGTACTGTTTTCGTGACATATTGCACAGATAAATTGCTATCCTGAAGGTGTTGTGGCGCAGTGTTGTATTCCTCTGACATTGCAACTAGAACAGTCAGGCGGACAGGGTTCGATCCCAGGTAGAGCCCCACCACTTGAGCGTCATGACAAGGGGTCGCAGACTCGATTAGGGCTATTCTACTTCTGCGATCCCAGTGCTTGGCGTTAAAAACGCATCTTCACCTTGTCCTGTTAATCCGTGTTTAAGTTGCAGGTTGCAGTGATTTTCAAATTCTAAAGTCTGCTAGTGTTAACCAATCAAAAATCACGCTGTCTGGTTCCCTTTGATCATCTCTTATAACAGTTGATCTCGTATTACATTAACAGCGGAATTTCAAACCACAAAATTATTCTTACGTCCTCTTGACAGGACAGCAGTTACTGTGTGTACTATGTCACGAAAACAGTACTGGGAATAAACACAGTTCCTACAAGGTAGGCGTCCTTTGGGTAAGCAATAGATTACAAAATAGGACAACAGGTTATGTGAATGAAACGAACATGTATTAATACTAGCCAAGAAGATTAGAATGCCAGGAAAAGTAAGATATGATTGATTTTCTTTATAAGGACAAGTACGGGTCTAACTTGGGCCTAATCTACACATTTCATACCGCGCTTGTAAGAACACAACATATGATAACGGTTTAATTTAAACTTAAAGGCACACTGTCGTGGTTGTGATTAGATAGTCGTGATGTTGAAATCACTAACAAAAGATTTGGCCTCTGGACAACCTCTGGATAATTACCAAGCCTTATAATGTTGGATCATACTTTGTTTCGAGAATAAAGGGAGTCAGATCCTTATCACCTTCTTGAATTTCAGTGTACAGCGAAATTATTGAAGCTTGCCTAATTCTCTTCTGTTTGATTGTCTTATTCACCCAATCAGCGCCACGACAGTGTGCCTTTAACTTGCAAATGTGAATGGGGTAGGAGTGTGGATTATTCATCTTTGGTTGTATTGTTCATTGTTATTATCATTAAATTGTACTTTGCTGTATTGTTTTTGTTGTTTGTTGTACTGTTTGTTGATACTATCCTTGCGTTCCTTTGGCAATCAAAACAATCAACATTTCATTCAAACTTAACCAGCTCCTGAGCAAGGGCAGATTTTTTAAGACAGAAGCATTGGTAGCTCTTGTTGACACCTGAAAATTCAAAGTGATTCGCGATCGCAGACAAAGGAAATTCGAGTTAGTTTCGGTGTTTCTTAGCGTCCTTACTGCATGTTCTCGCTGTCTTTGAAACATTTGGGCCAAATATTCTGGCAAAGCTGACTTACTGATTTGAAAACAGTAGTTGTATAATGTATAATGTATTGTAACTTTTTCGATGGAAAGGGAAAAAAGAAAATTGATGCAATTTTTACAAAATCTGCCCTCGTTCTGGTGTAACTTTTTTCTCCTCATCTTCCCCACAGGTTTACCTCTGCATTTTCATATTTTGGAATAGTTCTCCTAGCAACTGAGATGTTTCAAACAAAAATCGATGCTTGCCATCCTTCAGGTATGAACATTAGCTTTTACCGTTCGTAGAGTAGAAGTGACGGACACATCGCTCCCTGGGATGATTACAGCATCAGAACTATTACGTTAGATGTAGCGAAACTAAAGACGTAGAAACCGAGGGGTACTGGGGGCACGTGCCCCCCCCCGCAAAATTTTGCAACATAACAAAAACTTCCCTTTTTGTTTCAGGGTGTGCCCCTTTTTTAAGACCGATGCGGTAGTTATCTTTACTTCGCACTTGTGCCCTAGAAGTTCTGTGCCCTTCCAAGTTTGAGATGCTTCCTACGGCTCTGAGCGAAAGTAAACGATGGCCGACAATACTGACAAATTTTTACCTTATCCTGACAAGAGTTGCCAGAATAACATTGCCACACTTGTTTCTTGATAGTATTATATTGGTTGGTAGGTTCCTTTGGCAACTGTTATTCATATAGAAATTTTCAAACAGTAACGGCAGTATGCTAGGTCAGAGAGGTCAAACTTTGAAAATTGGTGTGTAATGAGCGGCTATCTGTAAAAGGGGGAACCAGGGAACGGGGAATCGGGGAATCGGGGAATCGGGGAATCTGTAAAAGGGGGAACATGGAAACTACACATTCCACAATTTTCTGTATTTTTTTATGAAACTGCGGCCAACACTGTATACCATAATATAAAATCTTTTTATTTCCTATTTTGGGCGAGCAAAAATAAATCCAACAAAACAGATTTCGTTCGAAATCTGTAAAAGGGGGAATCTGAAAACCAAGCATCGAAATTGGAAGTACAACACATCATATTGAAGATCTTTGCACGCAAATCTCGAATCTGGCATCAGAAAGTTGATCTTTCCTATCTAAACGAAAAGAACGCAACTTTTCAAAATCTGTAAAATGGGGAACTTCAGAACTACTAACTATAAAAGCATAATTTTGATACGAACATGATGCTGATGACTTGGTCTTGCCAATGGACGCAACATGGTTTGTAAAAAATTACCTAGGAAAATGTAAAATCGACATCAAATGCCAAATAACTGCTTTACGGCAAGTCTTTGATGCAATTTGTAGAACAATTGCGTGAGTTCGTGTCGAATTCCTTGCAATATCTGCTCTAGACTATTTCAAATAAACGTCAAACACTTTCAAAAGCCCTTGATTGCGTTGGGTCACTTTTTTCTGGGTCACCCGGTACATTAACAATACATTAATAAATTGAATCAAAGGTTGCATAATTCACATTGCGTCACTCGCCCCAGGCTCTTTTTGCAAGACCATGGGTTAAAAACACCCCAAGAAATGGCATTTTCCGTCACGAAAATGAAAGTATGTTTACGGCAATCGATTCTACGATGATTTTACCATCAGGGACCATCCTAGCTGGCGAAAGTTTGATGCCGAGTTCAGTGGTCGATAATTTAGTTAATTCGTCTTTTAGGTACAACTGTGGAAACAATGGCATGTGGGTGTAATTTTTTAACAACTAAAGATTACACTGATTTCTTGTGGACAACAGTAGCTGAGGTTCCAGGTATGTCTATCTTTATATCTTTAAGGCGCACAAGGATGGGTCAGGTGATTAAATTTCATAATATTTTCCCTGTTATTTTTGCAAGGGCAGTGGGAAGAAAACTATTTAGGCCCAAAGCCCACTAATCAATGTTAAAAGCATGTTATTCATTCTTGTGTCTCTTAACCTGCGTTTGCATCCAAACTGTCAAGCTGGTTCCAGGACTCCTTGAATCCTGATATCTTGATAAACTGTACTGGCAAATTTTCTCTGAAACCAACTTGTTTCTGAACACAGATGGAAGAGAAGATTTCAAGATTGGCATTGTAAGTCATTGTTTTAATGTCTTTCGAAAAGTTTCACCTTTAGAATTACACGTTAAAACTATGTGTGCAAAAGAGAAGTGTCTTTATCATACAGAAGGTTTCTTTTTCCAAGCATCTGAAATTAATAATTGTTGAATTGATAATGATAAAAATTTGCTAATTATGACGATATCTTTTTGCTTGTTATTTTTGCACCCTTCTAACGATTTTAGGGATACTTCTTACAATACCACTTCTTGAGTTGCTTGGTCGAAGAAAGACACTTGCAGCGGAGTTCTTTGCTGCTGCAGCATGCTTTCTTCTCATGCTTATCTGCACAAACAGGTTCGTTGAAATTTGCTTTGGATAAATTTGTAGTCATTACCTATCCTAATACCGGGTGAGTCAATAAAAAGAATCCCCGTTTGAAAGGTCACAGCACACTG
>REGL01000033.1:99724-112750 GCA_004194395.1 Aurelia aurita complex sp. Pacific | reverse complement strand
AAATGGAGGCCGTCCCGCCCCACTTCGAGAGGAAAATTCTCCTTGGCGGCCCTTTCTGGCACGAATTGTGCTTAATCCAATTTTTTTAGTCTGCTCCAGACAACATGTGCAGAAATACACACAATATTTCGTAGCAAAACTAAATAATTTAGCAGAGTGCGGTCGAAAAATGTTGGTGCTCCTTCGAACCTATTCATTCTGTCCTTGACGACCTCTCTACGAGCTGCCCGTCGTTCAGTTTCAAGCAGCTCCTGCGTCTAAGTTCGCTTGTGACTGATAGATCAATATTTCAGTTTTGAATACCAGCTGCACACTGTTTATTCCACAGCTCGCCGAAAATGTTAACTTTTGTCCGACACACGCTGTATTCATTTTGCTGTTGTTGTTGTTGTTCGTTTATTTTAATTCGATATCTACATATCCAAACAATATATATAGAATATATACAAAGTTAACTAATCTAGATCGAATGAAATTAAAATGTATAAGAAACTTAATGCTGAATAAAATTGAAACTACTGCAGGCGCTACATTTGCATTTTGGGCCATTCCATTGCTTTATCCAAAGTTTAAAGCTTTTCAATTTGTCTGCGGATTTCATTTTGATTGGTAGGTCATTCCATATTTGAGGGCCAACGGACTCAAGACTGTTTGAACCAAAAATTACTTGATTTGGTCTTATATGTTTTAAGTCGTAAGGATTTCTGGTAGAATATTGCGAAGATCTGCATTTGAAGAAATTTTTCATGAATGGTGGATTTAGATTATTCAATGTTTTGTAAATTTCTATCTTATTTATTGATTTACCGAATGACTAGAAGAAACCCACTTGCTAAATTGCTCCTAGCTTCCTAAGCTAACATTTTCTTAAAAAGTCATTGTATCTGACTAAATTGAGTGCCTAAGCTATCGTTTAAAATGCTAGCTACACCTTGCCCATCTTGCCTCCAAAAACAGGTTTTAAAATTACGTTTTCATTTCTCAATTAATTTTGTACTTTCGCCACTTCTGCCTGACCCATGTCAATGTTTGCTTTTCTCAGATGGAATTCAGCAGCTTTAAGCAAGGGCGCCTACCTTGTAGGAACTGTGTTTATTCCCAGTACTGTTTTCGTGACCTGGTACTGTCTCAGTACGTGACTCAGTACGGGTCTGTCCTGTCAAGGTCAACATGACGTAAGCATTTTGTGGTTTGTACGAGATCAACTGTTATACGAGATGACAACAGGGAACCAGACAGCGTGATTTTTGATTGGTCGACACTAACAGACGTTAGAATTTCAAAATCACTCTAACTAAAGAAAGTTTTCTTATTTTATACACGGATTAATAGGACAGCAGTTACTCCGTGTACTATATCACGAAAATAGTACTGGGAATAAGCACAGTTCTACAAGGTAGGCGCCCTTGCTTTAAACTATGGTCACTTGAAAAAACCTTTCTGATGATTCGAAATCGTTTTCTTGCTTCAATGATGAAGGATATGTTTCTTTTTCTTTTTTACATTCTCCTTATCATTTACAATACATATTTACTTAATTACCATACTTATAAGCTACTCTACTCTACTACTAGGACAAGACCACGGGGAGCAATAACTATGTCTACCCACATGGCCATTTAGACAAAGAAACAATCGAAAAAAGACATAAAACTACACGCAACTACAACAAAATTGAGAGAACATTTACTTAAAAGGGAGGAGGTGATTATATGACTTGCAACCGAGTACCGAGTTTTAGATTTCTAAACAAACTGACCAGTTTTATGGATATAGCAGGGAGTTAAAAAAGCATATCTTTATTGATACCATCAGGAAAATCTTCATCACCATACAATAAAATCTGCATTAGAAATTCGTTCGAAAGATTGGTATGCCCAAGTGGTCGTAATAAAGCAGAAACTCCAGGGAGAAGATCTCTACGTGGTACTTCAAAAGAAGGGCAGAGCAACAAAAAGTGTTCCGTATCCTCAATGCAATATATTTCTTCTCTCTACTTAGGTTTTTCCAACAAATGTCAGAGCTGTTGGACTTGGAAGTTCCAGTGCATTTGCAAGAATAGGGGCAATTGCAACTCCATTCGTAGCGCAGGTAAGTGACATGATTTTGATGATTTTACTTTCTAAAGAGAAGGTTGTTCCCAATAACGGCAAGATCATACAGATTCAAGGTGATGGAATTAAGGGAGTTTCTAAAGTTGCTCTCAAGGAACTAGGCCCAGGTGGTGGGGTATACGACTTGTGAATCGACGGGTGTCTGTCGCGCTGTTTTCAGAAAGCTGTCCACTTTTAATTGCAATAATCTGCCCTCATACCCACTTTTATTGTGAATTTTAGTGAAAAGCGACCAATTTGTTCCCTTTTTTCGCGATTTCGGCCACACTAACCCATTCCAAAGGACGATCTGCCGAAAATTACCTTTGTTCAAAGAATTTTGGGCCAAAAAACCCACCTATATGGGTGACACATACCCGCACCCTTAAAATGTTAATATACCCTCCCCTCATGAAACAAGGGCTGCTTTTTACTTAGTTAAAACACCCGTTTAGAGCTTACCCGTTTAGAGAAATTAAGGATAATAGATTTTTGGAAAGCGTTATTTGTCCATATTTGTTATGGTTGAACTTCATAACTGATGGTTCCAGCCAATCTAGAATGTTGCAAAGGCTTAAATATCTGGTATTCTCAACGTAAGTGCAAACTGTTAAATACTGCTTTGCAATCTAAATTTCTAAACAATTGCCTCTTTCTCGCAGGTTCTGTTGAAGCAGTCATTCCATGCTACTATTGGTGTTTATGCTACCATGTTAGTACTCTGTGGTATTGCATCATTAATTCTTCCCATTGAAACGAAAGGAAAAGCCTTAGAGGTAATGTGTTAGCTAATGGTTCAACATGCACATTTAGTACACCCCCGTCTAAGCCCCGGTGAGAGGTCAGATGTTCACAGGGGTCCTAGTGACCGAAAACCATGGTCAATTTTCACCGGGGGGTTTCAATTGTGTAACGAGGACGGCATAATTATTGGCGGGGAACTGTTTCTACGCGGAAATATTTTCTCGAAATTCTCCCCAGGGTTCCCCAATTTGCATTCGAGGCTTCACTTGTGAGGAATTTTGTACCGGGAGAGTCACGTCTTGCCCGGGAACTGATTTTGCTCTGATTTTTTCACCGAGGAAATCATCGGGGTAAAATGTACCGTGGGACTTAGACGGGGTGTTTCAGTCTTTATATACGAAGTGCTAATAGATATACATCGAAGACTCATATGGGCGGGTGTTATACCGCTTCTGTTCGGATCTGATATTGCTATTGCAAGTATTTTGGAAGAGAACTGCTAACATGTGCCTTTCTTCTAGACTGATGACTTTTCGGCCCTTGTTTCCCTGCATTCTTTGATTTGCTGATATCACTTGGTCAATAGGGACTCATATCATTACTCTTATAAAGTGGACCCCCTTTTTCAAAATGAACTAAACTAGTGGGAGTTCTCGTACACTCAACAAAGTCGCTTCAAAGTCTGGTTTAAAGAGCTTAAACGTTGAAAAGCAAACTTTTAAGTACAAAGAATGATGTTTTCCTAGCCTATTAATCGCAAAATATATACCTTTGATGCAGTAATCTTCCTCTGTAGAAATAAAATCGATCCATCGCAGCTGGCTAAAACTCTAGACCGTATCAACTGTTTTTTGGTTGAAAACTAAATTCTAGCAATATGATTGGTCAATACGGAGCCACTCTACGTGAGCCTACAGGAGGCCCACTTTATAAGAGTAATAGTATGAGTCCCTTTTTACCAAGTGATATCAGCAAATCAAAGAGCGCAGGGAAACAAGGGACGAAAAGTCATAAGTCTACCTTTCTTCCATTTTTGCGGGAATTTTTTCAAACTTTCCATCCTTACCAATTTTTTGTGATTGTAGCAACAAACAGAAACTTCACAAAATGACGTGATTGTGCAATCTACCGGGTGTCCCAAAATGATGTATTATTGTTTGATTGCTTACATGTCCATAACCAATGAACCGATTTTCAAAAACTTTGTTTTATTTGATTGCCTAAAGGCTAAATTGCAGTTTAAGATGTTGTTTGTCGTTTTACCATGTCGTTTTCATGTCGAAAAGAAGATGGATAAACCTGCTCAAATTCAAGCCTTAGATAGCACGAGAAAGAAATGGCATATCTTTCCAGTCAACATTTTAGATGTGATACGAAATGCTTAACTTCTATTCGTATTCTCTGAACTCAGTATTAACTGAATGCGTATGCTCTGAACGACATATATTCTCTGAACGACATATAAGTTCAGCCTTTTACATCACATCTAAAATATTGACTTGGAAAGTAGGCCGTTACTTTTTCATGCAATATAAGGCTGGAATTTGAGCAGGTTTATCGATCTCCTTTTCAACATGAAGACATTGGCCTAAACCACAACCAACATCCTGAAATATAATTTAGCCTTTCGGCAATCGGATAAAACAAAGTTTTTGAAAATCGGTTCATCGGTTATGGACATATAAGCAATCAAACGATAATACATCATTTTGGGACACCCGGTATTTAGTCAAATCATAGTCAAAATGCTTGGTTGCATGCGTTTTTTAAATGTCTGTTCGCTCCATATACGATTGAAGTGCACGTTCCATGAAAGAGCTGAAACTGCGTGAAATGACGTCATCGTGCATTCTGATATAAGGAAGTGTTTAGATGCATAAGGTTTGGAAACGATAAACCAAGAGTTTCAGGCCTAAGGAAGAAAATACCCAGTGTTGCTATATTTCGAGATCTGTTCCT
Source organism: Aurelia aurita complex sp. Pacific (assembly GCA_004194395.1). NCBI lineage: Eukaryota > Metazoa > Cnidaria > Scyphozoa > Semaeostomeae > Ulmaridae > Aurelia > Aurelia aurita complex sp. Pacific. Next base: position 107,954 of record REGL01000033.1, on the reverse strand, counting down.
TGGAGCTGGGGGTGCTGAAAGTTATGAATTTTCGCGCATGTGCGCGCAGCTTCTGCTCTGTCACGTGCCATATATTATTACCGATTTCTCCCATGGAGAGAGCATACAGGAGGAGGGGGTCTGTGGTCTGAAATCCGAACATTTCTGCGTGCATACTTGATGAATGCCTCCAAACTTTCACTCTCATTTTACTGTAGAAAGATGTGTTTATTATCTTCTAAAATTACAGAGCTTATCGGTGGTTGTCCTGCGACCCAAGTGATTTTACTGAAACAATATAAAAAAAAGTCAACCAGAGAGATAAAATGATATTTGTAAAATTCCTGTCCCCTTTCTTTCTTGTTATCGAGAATGAAACTGATAAAGTTGTAAGTGAAATGATTAGAGTGAAACTTGATGATAAGTTCAGTGAAATGATATAGCTAATTTAGAGCTAATGTAAGAAGTAGAAGTCGTGTGTTCTATTCTTCTTGCATTCAAGGGAATAACCTGAGTTAAAAGATGATATCTGATAGGTTTATAAATAACCTATTGTATTTGATAAATCCAACGCGTTGCGAAAGATAGCAAAGCCAAAGAACAAAATAAAGTGTTTAGGTTTCTCTTGGTCCTATTTATAGACGGACGCCATATAGCTCAGGTCATTCATTTTAAATTAAAATCTTATCAACGTGTTTAATTTAAATTAGCTTGAAATAGTTAGTATTCCATCCAGCTTATTTTAAATGAAGTAATGAAAAAGTGACAGTTCCGCTTCATTTATTGGATGACGGCATTCTGTTTTATTGTGGAGCAAAACTACGACGATTGTAGTAAATCTAGTGTTTACCTATCCGATAAAGTACTCTTCTCTTTTGCTCGTAGGAGACGACGAGTGTCTCAGTGTCGTATCACAAAGAAGGATATGATAGACTGAGGTAGCAGATGTCATTGTAAATCAATAAAAGATGCTATTTCGAGTGACCCGGCCTGATTGGAGTCATCGAATCTGTTTCACAGCGTAAGGTTCGGTTGCATACTGACACTGATATCAGGGTATTGAAACAGTGTGAGCCACCTTGGTGTGTTTTGGTATATCTCACTATTATTGTAATCGGTTGCTTGGATCCCCCCTTCCCCTGTGGTGAACCTTGCTCATCATCATCATCATCATCATCATCATCATCATCATCATCATCATCATCATCATCATCATCATCATCATCATCATCATCGTCATCGTCATCATAATCATCATCATCATCACCATCATCATCATCAGCATCATCAGCAGCTGCGTACAGCTGCGCTGTTACGTCAGTTACTGACATGCTGAGCCTGATTGTGCTAATACAAGTACTTCTGTTATTGGCTGGTGCCTTCGATTTGTTGATGTTTTTTACATGTTATTATTATTATTATTATGAAAACAAATCTGTTAAAAGCAAAACGTTTCGATTATAAAATCTTCATCAGTTGTTTACAACCACAGGACAGCCAAGTATTTATAGGACAAAATAACATTTACATAAAATCGTGATAAAATCCCCCCGAGGCCCCCCTTAAAAACAATGCCAAACAACACACCTAGACTATTTAAAGTTTTCTTAGCCAGCCAAAACTTCCAATTCAAATAAAAGTTCATAGTAAATTCCCTAATCCTTTAGTTCTCGACATCGGAATATTATTATTATTATTATCACTTTATTTTACGTTGGCAACTTACATAACTACAAAAGCTAATTCAAGCCAACAAATTAAATACAGAAATATATATATATATATACAAGTGAACCTAGTCAATAAAATTACAAAGTTCAAAATTACATGCAGGCCTTGGCCTCCTAGATCTTTGCTGATGAGACCAAACCAAGTGAGTTTTGATTTACCCTTAGGTTTCCTCGCTGTCCTTAGTGCTTCAGATAAGGCTTCTGTGGCTTGTGTTTGCTCTAGCAGTCTGAGCAAATGTTCTAGCCAGCCCGATCTTCTCCTCTTAATTTCTATGCTCAACAAGGAATCGTAATGCTTCAATGATTAAGCTGACTCTATTTGGTGACTGCATCGATTGAAGCATTTGCTATGCCTATTTTTAACCGTCAACGCTGGATGTTGAAAAGTCTTTTCTGCAAACAGTTAGTTAACAAAAGTTGTTATGAATGCAAAGAAGAACGTCATTTCCCCAAGTCAGAAAGAAAGAAGTAAAATAGCGTCAAGTTTTTTATTGTGATATCATGATTCTCTGTAGCTTGATAACCAGACCCCACTAAGGAAAAGTAGTTTTCCTTGTAGGGTCTGGTTATCAGGCTAGATTCTCTATTGAATGAAGTGTATCATTCACGCGAAAGAACATAGGGAAACATGAGACTCAGGCAATAAGGTTAGTAGTCATCAAGGAGCACACATTAAGATGCTTTCTAGCAAGGCAAACCATTCACACCCTTCTTGCAAGCAACATATTACTTATAGCGACATATTACTCTTGAATCTGATTTTTGAAAATTCGTCCTGCAACAGAGATTGAAAATTTGTTCAAGCAACATAGCAATTTCAAACCTTTTGTAATTTTACATTTTAAATAGCCATTGTCACCCAGGATCCTTTGCGGGCACGCGTAATTTTCAGACTGTCTGAAAATCAAATTTTGCCTAGCGGAACTATGGATCCACACTGCATAATAGTTGAACCAAAAGTTTTACTTTTGTTCCGCTGTTCTGTAACAGGACAGATTTGGTAAGACAGGAGAACGAATTGGTTTTGATTGAAACCGCAATTCAAAGCGATTAGCGTTCGCAGACAAAGGAAACTCTCTCAACCAATAATTCAAAACAAACACAGCCGCAGAAGTTTCTCTGAAACCAAGGCAGCTACCTCGCTCGTTGTGCATTCCAGAAATTGTTTTTCAGAGCAAACATGAGCATAGATCGAAAGAAGGATATATCTACACATCTGCCACGGGAATTTGATTTATTTGATTCAAAAGCCGATTGGGAGGCGATTCAATTCTCTTATTTTCTTAGGTGTAATAAAAACACTTAATGCTCAGCTTCTGAACCAAAGAAATTCAATGCCCCAGGTATATGTGTAGATAAACCCTTCCTCTTTCGATATATGCTCATATTTGCTCTTAAAAGCAATTTCTGAAATGCACAATGAGCGCGCTAGCTACTTGGGTTTCATAGAAACTTTCGTGGCTTTGTCTGTTCTGAATTTATAGTTGAGAGGATTTGCTTTGTCTACAGCCACTAATCGTTTTGCATTCATGTGTCAACTAAAGCATCTCATGCTATTGTGTTACAAAATCTGTCGTTGTTCTGTTGTGTCAGTGCAACGACTGCATTGTGGATCACTGCACTGTAGCTTCAGTTGAGGCCAAATATGATTTTCAAACTCGAGACAGTTTGAAATTGTAGCGTAGGACCATGGGTAGTTAGACACTGCTGGTGTGCTTCTATGGAGGAGCGCTGGATAATATGTTTCTTCGGGGGAAATTTGTTATAGTACTGCGGTATCGATTCGATATCTCCTCCGCAGTACTAAAAAAATTCCTCCGCAGATACATATTATCCAGCGCTCCCCCATAGAAGCACACCAGCAGTGTCTAACTACCCATGGTAGGACCCCGTGTGACGATGGCTCTTAAGATATCTCTTCGCATGACTTAGGAACCTATTTTGAGAGTTTTCCCCCCTCCAACCCCATGATAACTGGACCAGTGTAGTCCAAGGTCTTAGGTTACTGATTTTATTTGTTTAACGCAAGATGCATTTAATTAAAAATATTTCACTTAACCATATTGGACTAAATAGACATTATTAATTGAATTGCTATTTATGCAAAATGTTGGATCTATGTGTTAGACATTATTAATTGGATTGCTATTTAAGTGAAATGTTGGATCTATGTGTATATTATCATTTTTACTTTGTTTTATGAAATTCAGGCGACCCAGAGAGGTTTGACGGCATATTTATTCATAGAGAACCACTAATCTTTCAAATATGTTATGCTCTAGGAAGCCGAGCCTTTTTGCACCCTTTTATTTACAAGAGAAACATAGTAATTTATCTGTGCATTCAACTTTTGATGCGAAAACCCAGGGACGTAGGAAGCATCTCAAGCTTGGGGGGCACGACACTTCAAGGGCACTTTTTTGTTAAGCTGAAGGGGCACTTCCTGAAAAAAGAAAGGGCACTTCTTTGTTTATTGCAAAGTCTTGGGGGGGCACGTGTCCCCAATGCCCTTCCCTGGTTCCTACATCTCTGCGAAAACCCTTTTTCAGAAACCAATTTATCAGATCACTAACACGCCAACAAGCTGGTGTACTGCAAAGCAATTACTAAGCTCTCTCATTTGCACAAGGGGACCCAAAGCAAATTCTTTTTTATTTATGCCTCATTTATGTCTTCGTAAATTTGCTGGAACTTGTTCATAAAGACAGGAGCCTACAGGAGGTCCCGCCAATGTAAACAGTGAAGATAGTTAAGAGCCTTACTCCGTTGAATTCTTAGTTTCTTTTCGAAAGCAATATATGAAAAGGACACTTGAACCCTCTAATCAAACTCAGTTGCTGTCCATAAACTTGCCTGGGACACTTACATGTATTTTCCATAAGAAACTAAGAATCTGGGTCAGTGTTGAAAGTTTCTTAAAATGATCAGATCGGTGCCCTCCTGAACATTTTCAAAACAATGCGTGTTATACCTTTCCAATGTTTAGACATTACTCAAGTACTTTCCGAGTGATACAGGAAACAAGTGAGAATAAAGAGTAACATGCAAGAGTTTCTTAATTCTTTGACACTCTAGGAGTCTGAGTTTCTTATAAGCGGTTTCTCATAAAAAAATACATGTAGTGCTTATACTTTTTGTTATCGTAGTAATTTTTTGGATGCATTACAATTTTGTTATCAATCAAATTATTTATGCGAACGCTTTGTGAAGGTTTATTCAGCACGTTCATCTGATATGTTACTTAAAGACGCATTGCTAACCGAGATCCTTTGCGCCCCGTTTGCGCCCCATATCAAAAGCAAAACGAACGGAACCTTGGCCGGAAACAACTGTCATATCATACGAAAGCTGACTTTGGGGACGCAAAGTATCATGGTTATCTATGCGTTGTTTGTGCCAATATTTAACAGAAACAATGGCAGCAATTAGACTGATTATATGGCCGTAGTTATCGCTATTGAATGGTTGCCGGACGCTCCTAACTACACTACGAGTCATAATCAAACGACATTATTTTGAAATTACGATTTCTGCCTCGTTTCGATAAGGGCCTAGGCAACACTACACTTGTATTGTTCTAATGAAACACTTTGAGTTGAAAACTTCACAGTGAATCAGTGTCTGGCCAAGTTCCCTGAAACTCTGCTGTGAGCTTCGAATTTCCGTTGGTCAACATCATTCAATCGAATTTCATTCAGTTAAAGGGGCTGTTTCATCCAGCATGCCTTGAAACCTTGAAAGCCTGCCGTCTCTTGCTTGGCCTTTGTTGTCGCCATTTTCTTGGCCCATGAAACGAAAGGGCGACAACAATGGACAATCAAGAGACGGCACGTGCAAGGCATAGTCTGGGCAATCAAAAGATGTACAAATCGCAATGTTTTCTTCAACGCTGGCTTCACAAATCCTTGTTCGAATCTCTTCGTTGATTTCTGAAAAGTGGATTATTTCACAAACTACTCAAAAAAGTTTCAATTTGTTCGATCCTTCCTAGGTACCAGTTGATCTACAACTCTTCCAAGTCTGATTGAAAAAGCTCGGCTAGATTTCCTGCAATCAAATTTCATATTTTGGTGTACTTTTTTGACATTGAAGGGGAAAAGCATTCGTCAACGGATTAGCCCATGCAGAATCGTTGAAGGCTTTTGCAAAAAATTGTTTCTGATTGAATGCTCTAATGCTCACTCTAATGATCATGAAAGTCTTGAAAGACACCCAATAAGCATGGTTTTGTGCAGTTGCTGGTAAAAACATCAGTAATCTATAATCAATTGATGCAAACAATACATTTGAGACTTGGGTATTCCCAACATCACAAATGATGTTCATTTGCCAATAGACCTTTTAGCTATTCTACAAAAGAGCCTGGATCGAGCGTAATTTTTATACATTTTTATACGCGACATTCGATCACTATTGTGCACATTCGAAAATTCTACAAAATACAGCAAAATATCGTTCGATTCTGATTCTTTTCAGTTCAGAATAGCTAAAAGGAGCTAAAAGGTCTATTGAAATATCCGAAATCTGAGAACAACAACAACATCACCGTACTAAAGATACAACAGCAACAACTTCTAAACTTGAGCAGCAACAACAACCTTGGTCCCACTGCACATGTTGAATACAGAGTTGACAACACAAGATGGACGAAGTTGAGCCAGTTCGTGGGGAAGGACATGTATGTATTTCTTATCTATTTATCAAGAAGAAATGTGCTTTCAAATGATGTAAAGTTGAAGGCTGTGCGTGGTGGAATTTGAAAAAGATCTCTTTAGAAACTCGGACACAGCTCGGAAAACCAGACAAATTTTTTGCAATTTTTACTCTTGTTCAACTTTAGTAGCCATTTCCCATCAAATTTGAAATCGTAGACAAAGCTTTCTGATTTGTCGAAACACGGACAAAGCTTTCAATTTTTCGAAAACACAGACAAAACTTTCCGAAGTTTCGAGAACATGCAAGGACAAAATCTATGAATGATTAATGTCACAAATCTTGTTTCAAAAGGTGTGAAATTATTTTATCTGACAGGGATCTCAAAGCAGAGGGCATGCTTGCTATGAAATACATCGTGAATTTAACACAAATCGTATTATTGGTACCCTATGCACATTATTGCATTATTGCAAACACAAAATAAGACAAGTGAAATCGTGCAAAATGAACTAATGTAGAGAGCAAATCATTACTTTTGCAAAATGATTTAGGGGTAGGGCCAAGTAAAGTATATGCGTCAACATTTTAGTAATGGTTATCAATTTTAGATAAGACTTATCAACACTGGCCAGACAGAAAATGGGAGTCAAAGATGCAGGTGTAAAACATAACAAGGAAGTTCGGTTGTCCAAAATGCGGGGCACACCACTGTCCAGTTCAGTTCAGTTTCATTGATCATCAATCTATACTACATACAATTCTACACAATTGCATTACAAATAAATACTATACTAAATTAATAACATCGAATACAAAAGTACAATCTAAGCAAACGGAAAGGATAAATATTATATGATTGTATATGGTATAGATTGATTAAGAAGGAGTTTCTAAGTAGGTAAACTAATCGAGAGAGAGATCCCCCCCCCCCTCCATAAAAAACAAAGAAACTAAAAATATTAAGATAAAAACTATGAACCAGATGTACCCTGAGAAAATGACAAACCTTGGTAATGCGGAGGAAGAGAGACAGACAGACTAGACATAGGAGTTGATATAATAAAGCTTTCAATTTAGACCAAAAGAATGAAATAGAGCCAGCAACGCATATGAAAAGTGAAAGAGTATTCCATAATTTAGAGACAAAATATTGGACTTTTTGGAGTCCATAAAAGGAGGTCCTTTTTAGGGAAAGAAATAGATCACCTCTGGTAGACTGACAAGTTCCAATCCTGAACAGAAGAATTTGGAGTAAAGTTTCATTGTCCATCAAAAGCCCCTTCCCTTACGGTACTTTACATCGATTCATCTTTTCAGTTTCAGCGACTGACAGGGGATGGTATTGCTAAAAGAAAGCTGCTTCTAGAAAATGAAATTGAATTTGGCATTGAACTTAATCCTTCACAAGATGATCATGGTCCAGACTACTTTGATGGAGAGCAGATTTTCAAGAACCTGAATTTTGATTGTACCCATGATGGTGCTGATTCTGATAATGATCAAGTAATTTTTCCAATTCTTAAAATTCAAACTTTTATTTTTATTATCAAACTGTCAAAGTTTTATTTTGCTAATATGAGAAAGTTTCTGTTGTTTGAAAGCTATGGAAAGCTTGCCATACTGTAGTTATACAGTATACCAGGTGCCCTAGAAAAAAGTATACCGATTTGGTTAGGTCTGGCAAGGAATTTTTTACCAAGACGCATTGCGTTCTAATTAAGACTCTTGAACCATTCTATAGGAATTCGATAAAGAATACAGTGCACCTTGGTAAAAAATTCCTTGCCGCCATCTTTAGTGCAATCGTCTATTTAAGTTGGGCAAAATGTTCATTATCAATAAATATTTTGGGCAGCCCCCCCCCC
>REGL01000033.1:83342-98623 GCA_004194395.1 Aurelia aurita complex sp. Pacific | reverse complement strand
AGTTTTATTTTGCTAATATGAGAAAGTTTCTGTTGTTTGAAAGCTATGGAAAGCTTGCCATACTGTAGTTATACAGTATACCGGGTGCCCTAGAAAAAAGTATACCGATTTGGTTAGGTCTGGCAATCGGAATTTAGCTTTGTTTAAATGCTAAGAAGCATCAAAATGTTCCTCAATAGTTACCTTGAACACAGATACTGTACCTCATTTGTTGATACTGGTGCTTTGAGAGAGCTGACACATCAAGCTTGAAAGTTCAAATTTGCCCCACATCCAAACCAAAGCATTTGGCCTTTTGCCTTGCAAATTCCTGTGAGGCACATCAAAATGTAATGCTGAAATTGAAGAAAACTGAAAAAATTGTACAATATCCTTTGTAGCAAACAGAATATAATGTGAGCTGAAGCTTTTCCAATTTTATCAACAAAGATAATGTTGATTTAATTGTTGTGCTTCAAGAGTTTGCTTAGGCCAAAACGCCAAAAGCTCTGGCTTGGATGTGATATCAGACTTTTATTTTCAACATTAATATTGCAGCACGTAAGGCATCAATATAAACAAATGAGTTATCTGCTATAGTTGATTATTGAGGAAGTTTGAATTTAATTAGCCATTAATTGAAGCTAAATTCTAATGCTGTAACAAACCAAATCTGTAATGCTTTTCAAAGGTTGGCGGTAGATTTTTTTGGATGATCAGGACTGAACAATTTACATACAAGCAGGAAACTCAAATGAAATTACAATGTTGAAAAGTATGGCACCATCTTGTTGGGATGCATCTGCAGTTGAAGCTTTTTTAAATTCTTCTACAACATTTGGCAAAAAACTCCAAAGGAGTGCTCTCACTGTATCTTTTCCCTTGCAATTTAGTGAGATAGGAAAAGAGTCATGGTAGCAAATGTCAGTCAGACCTAGTAAGCGAATGACATATTTGCATGGAAATTAATATATGTTATTGTAAGGAAATCAGAATTTATTTTGATGAATAAACCAAACATTTCCAAAATCCCAAAGAGATGGAATGCCTTATTTTGAAATGATTATTGAATGCAAGTTGATACTGTCATATGAAGTGTTATCTTGATATTAAATCGTACAGTATGTTCTCTGTGCTATCTTTTTCAGACACCATTTGAACGCATGGCTTCAAATATGAAGGATATTACACCAACACATGATAAAGGGGTTCTAAAGCAGATTGTTACTCATGGAACAGGCAATAAAGTGCCTCAAGGAGCATCAGTTAAAGGTAATACTAAACATGTTGAACCGCTGCTCAATTCGCCTAAGATGACCAAATGCCCTTGCCATCTCGGGTGTGCCAAAAGTTCCACCATTTTTTATGAGAAAGTTTGGCAGAATCCAACTTTGTAGAAAAGAAACTTGGAAATTTAGATGACGGAAATTATTTAAGAATCTTGTAATATTTTGTCCAAGAATCTACGGTACAAGTGTACTTTGGTTTACGTGTTGTACTTTATATTTACCTGTGAGTAATCTCAGATAGGGGCATGATTTCATAGGGTTGTGAAATATAACCAAGGCAGATGAGATATTGCCAGTTGATACAAGGATTATGGGGTCAAGTTTTAGAAATGTGTCAACTTGTAAATTTCTCATAAAAAGTATGTGCACCAAATGAATGTCCAATTTGCTTCAATTTCAGTGCATTACAATGCCTACCTTGAGTACTCAGAGGAACCATTTGATTCAAGTATTCTCAGAAATTATCCTGTGAGGGTTAAACTTGGAGCTGGTTTGTACAATTGATAACTTAACTTTTTGTATTTCATCTTAGTAACAGAAATCTTTTTTTACTGTACTTGCTATGTATCAAACCAATGTTTTTATGCAGACTGCCCCAAAAAATGCGCCCGGTTGGTGTGGAGGACGTGGAGAAGCAATAGAGGGTTTCGCTAAAGATGGCGGCGAGTAATTTGTTACCAAGATGCATTTCGTTCTAATTAAGATTCTTTAACAATTCTATTAAGAATTCAATTAAAGAACACAGTGCATCTTGGTAAAAAATTCCTTGTCACCATCTTTAGCGCAATTGTCTATTGGCTTCAATTGTCCCATTTTGTGCAACATTGTATATGATAGGTGTCAACCTAAAAAGTTTGATACCTTGTTTGAGTCAATTTGACAAGTGGCTGCTGATTTACATTGCAAGAAAGTCAAAATACAGAGTCTCTCCTGATCAGAAACTAAAATATCTGGAAAAGAGGGTTGCTGATTTTTTATATGCCCAATAAGAAACTATCTAGGATATGCTCTCTTCTATTATATAGCTTTCACTTTCAGCTTTCACTTTCAAAAGCAACTAGAGCAAAATAGAACATAATAGATACAACGTACCAGGTGAGTCTTAAAAAAAAAGGATCCACGTTTGAAAGACCTGGCTTTTAAAAGGCTTTCAGAAGGCAAATGAAAAATGGTAGCTTTCACTTTCAAAAGCAACTAGAGCAAAATAGAACATAATATATACAACGTACCGGGTGAGTCTTAAAAAAAAGGATCCACGTTTGAAAGACCTGGCTTTCAAAAGGCTTTCAGAAGGCAAATGAAAAATGGTAGCTTTCACTTTCAAAAGCAACTAGAGCAAAATAGAACATAATAGATACAACGTACCGGGTGAGTCTTAAAAAAAAAGTATCCACGTTTGAAAGACCTGGCTTTCAAAAGGCTTTCAGAAGGCAAATGAAAAATGGTAGCTTTCACTTTCAAAAGCAACTAGAGCAAAATAGAACATAATAGATACAACGTACCGGGTGAGTCTTAATTAAAAAAGAATCCACGTTTGAAAGACCTGGCTTTCAAAAGGCTTTCAGAAGGCAAATAAAACTTGCTAGTGTATTTAAACCGAACCAGTCGTAAGTCAATTCAAGCAAAGTTATCCTTGCTTAACTCTCTGAAAAGTGCTCTGAGATCTGAAGGAACTTCTTTCCGCAGCTAGCAAGTATCGATCAAAAATGGCAGTCGTGTTTCATTTCTTTCAACAAAATTTACCAAATTTGGATGCTTGATCCAAACCTCTTTTTTAAGAAGTAAAAAGGTCCATTGAAGGCCGCTGAATTTGAATATTTTCTACTCACCCACCCAGTATGAAAATCTCACAGAAAGTTATACTCTCCATCCATAGGTGAACAGATTCTTGGATGGGAAATTGCTATTCCAACGATGAAGAAAGGAGAAAAATCAAGATTCCTTGTCAAGTCTGAATATGCTTATGGAAAGATGGGATGCCCACCACGAATCCCTGCTAATGCAACTGGTAAATCTAACTTCATGAAATGTTGTGATAATTTCAATCCTTCTTAAATTATTTTCGTCACATGCAGCAATGTATTTGAGTATAGCATAGGGCTTAAATCTTTCAAATCTTTGAAAAGGTCGTTGTAAAGTTCTATTGCAGTTTTCTTTAAATTGGATGGCTTGACAGGAACTTATGGTACTTTGTAGTAAATCTGCCGTGGACATTTTGTGATATCTTGGTTTTTTTTCAAAATGGCGGCAATTTAATTAGTTTTGAAAAAATCATGGACAATTTTTGAAAAAAATTTAAATCATCGTAAATCCTAAACTAATAGAGGAAACATTATATAACCGTCAAAAAGACCATAGTTTAAAAAGGTCTACGATATGGTGGCAAGCAGAAATACTGTATGTAGCTTTTCTAGTTTAGGATTTTGAAATTTGATGACGTCATAGCCTCAAATTTAATAACTGTGCCATATTGAGACTAATCAAGATATCTATAAATTGCCACGGCAGATTTACAGCGAAAAACTTTAAGTTCCTTCCAAGCCATTTATTTCAAAGAGAACTTCAATAGAGTTTTACACCGACTTTTTTAAAGATTTGAGCCCTATGATTTTGAGTATATACTTAGAATTTTCCCGCTTTCCATATACTGTGTGGGTCAGAAAGATTTTGTCATTTGAAGAATCACCAAAGTTGTAAATCAATCGACCTCCGATTAATGGGGATATACTATTACCACTTGTATTAACATGCTTCAAATATCAATTTTCTTTCCTTTCAGTTCTCTTTCTGATCGAGGTATTACATTTCGTTGATGAAGCAAAGGCAGATGAATTTGATAACAGCACCAGGGTATGTTATTTTAAGCATTTATAGAGAGATTGCAACAAGCACCTCATCTCATGAGTCATTCTACAGACCGGTTTTGCTCAATTTCAGGGCTCGTCAGTATGGGGCTTTATCACTTGGCATTGAATGCTAGGGTCAAGTTGCTAGATGAAAAGCTCGTGGGTAAATGGAATTATATAGATTAACGCATGCCTCTTCGCAAGACAAGTTACAGTTCTTTGCTAACTTGTAGTTAGCCCTACCCCCAGAGCCGCACCGCCATGCAAGTACTATTAGAGGCCCTAGGGGGACTGTCTCCTCCCACAGTGACAGATGGAGAGGAGATAAAGAAAGAGGAGGAGCGGACACATATCATACATATCATATCATACAAGGAGCATATCTGCTATGTTATTTTTAATTGCTGTTATTTCATGGACCGTCTGAATAAAAAAACTGTATCCTCATGCTACAAACTCATACCACAAAACTAGGCAAGCAATTTGGGGAAACTCAAATCCTGCGCAAGGATCCAAATAGATTTTGAGACTTTTCGTGACTTGTGATGGATTCGGAAATAGATATGCGTTTGATGCCCAACATTGATGAAGAAGCATGCTGCTTTGGTGCCCACTATTTTTCGACCCAGCTGTTACACTGTCTCATTAAAAGACGTAGTAGTGTTACGGCTACCTCTAGAATATGGAATATGGAATTATGGAATGGAATGATGGAGTGGCTCATATGGAGTGATGGAATAATGGAATTGTTCATATGGAATGATGGAATGGCCTATATTTTTGAAATCTTGCACTATTTTCTGGCAAAACCCTCCTAAATATATGTAAGGAACAGTTTCACGTGCACTGCAGCACAAATTGAATTCATTCCATTATTCCATATGAGCCATTCCATCATTCTATTCCATAATTCCATGCTCCATATTTTAGAGATAGCCGTAGTGGCTGTTACTGCTCCGTTTTATGGCTACACACGAATAATTATCAGCGTGTTTGAGTGCAGCGGAGTCTGTAATAAAGTAAGGGTCCATACATATTCTCCAAAAACATATTGATTATGCATGAAGATCGCTGTCTCTATCTGCTATGAGATTATTAGACGATTTTTCACTAGCGATTTATTTAGTTGACTTAGTTTGTTCTCTGTCAATTTATTCACAGGAACAGATACAAAAGATGACGTTTCGCGACCGTCTATGCCTTGCTGATTCGTTGCGACAGGTACGTTGCTATTTAGATACGCCCCAATTTGACAAGGTTATTTTGTAGCTTTTCTTCGTTCAATTTTCTGAAATTTTACGGAGAAGTTTTCTTGTTTAGCTATTCATTTTCAGAAAGATCAAACCCCGTGCTTTTAAAGGTTAGTAGCTGTTGAGTGGCCTGCTGTAAGCCAGTGCTGCTGCTTGCTCGGGGGTCGTTTCGCGGGGGCCACACACCCAATTCGTCTAAAATTCCAACTTCAATTCCTAGACTGAGTTTTTTTTTAACATAATTTTGACAAAGCCTTTTTGACACATCGATAAAATCTTACGAAATTATGCGAATCGGTTGGGTGGCTCTTAGGGTGTGGCTTTGCTGGCGGGTGGTACATCTTTCCTGATTCACTTGGTGGCTTTTATTTCTTTCTAAGTTAACTGCCCCTGGGTTGTCATAGTCTATTGCTGTGGTATCATCGTCCTTGTATTGTTTGGTAGAGTAATTAGTAGGTAGCATAGTAAATAATTTGTCTTGTAAGATTTTAATGGAATACAAAAAAAGTACTTTTAAAAAGTGAGCTATGGAATATCTTCCTGAATTATCATAAATATTTTGAAAAATTTGATAACTACATCCCATTATTATAGAGAGGAAATGATGAATTCAAAAACAAGCGCTATACACAAGCTCTGAAGACATACAGAAAGGTATGTGTGATTAATTCATTGTAGGTAACGGGTGAAAAGTACTCTTGTTTAAAAAATCACCATAACTCTATTGTGAAACCTGTCATAAGCTTTCTCTTTTGTTAATGATCCAAGTATATTTAAATACGATAAAATGTTGAAAAACCAAGGACAGATTTAGTAAGACAACAGCATGAATTGGTTTTGATTGACACCGCAATTCAAAGCGATTAGCGATCGCAGACAAAGGAAATTCTCTCAACCAGTAATTCAAAACAAGCAAAGCCGCGAAAGTTTCTTTGAAATCAAGGTAGCTAGCTCGCTCGTTGTGCATTCCAGAAATCGTTCTCAAGAGCCAAAATGAGCATAGATAGAAAGAAGAAGGATATGTCCACACATCTGCCCCGGCATTTAATTTATTTGATTCAAATACCGATTGGGAGGCGATTCAATTCTGTAATGTTTTTGGGTGTAATTAAAACACTTATTGCTCGGCTTCTGAACCAAAGAAATAAAATGCCATGTGTGTGGATATATCCTTCTTCTTTCGATATATGCTGATGTTAGCTTTAAAAAACAATTTCTGGAATGCACAACGAGCGCGCTAGCTACTTGGGTTTCAGAGAAACATTTGCGGCTTTGTTTGCTTATGGTTGAGAGAATTTCTTTTGTCTGCAGCCACTAATCGCTTTGAATTCAGGTGTCAACAAAAGCATCTCATGCTATTGTGTTACAAAATCTGTCCTTATTCACTTGAAAGGTATAAAATGACAGGTTGAAAACGTTATTCTCGGCCTCTTTGAGCAACATCGTAAGTCTTGTCAAATCTACAACGATACCCTCTTTTCTTTATGACATTTATGCGTAAATCAGGGTTTGATATACCAAAAGAAATCAATCTGGTATTCATCAGTACCTTTTGCAATTTGCTTCAAAACCAGGAAATCTTAAAAAGAGCTAATTTTGCTAATTTTGAAACTAATCACAAGATCAGCTATATCTGGAAAAAAATTGCTATTTGGTCTACTTGCGAAAAAAGAAATGCAAAGATCGGCCAAATAATGGAAGGTTGGTGATTTTTCAAACAGGAGTACTTTCTTGAAACACCTGTTATAGATCTAAAAGTTCACGGAAAAGATATGATTTTGGAATTTTATGATTATTCTCGTCTTCATACAATCTCTTTACCTCTTACTTCTGATGAAACATGATGCAAATATGTTCATGGGTGTTAGGACACGGATATTTTGATTAAATAGTTATTTACCTTGTCTTGATGCTCGTTTTCTTCTCTGTTTGGTCTTCAACTGGTGTCTGCAACAGTACGTCAGTTTAGGCCTAACCGCTCACAGTTATTCGAATATAACTCCCGTGTATTCCTGTGTCTTATTGCGCCTTCGAAGAAGAAAAGGCTATCTTTAAAACACGGAATATGGAATGATGGAATGGAATGATGGAATAGAATGATGGAATAATGGAATGATGGAAGACCCGTTAAAAATATGGAATTTGTCTCTTAAACATCAATGGGAGGTTAAGTTTGCTATTAAATAACACTGTGCCGGTGAGAAAATCAAGAAAATCGAGTAAATAATTCGTTTTCGAGCACCATTCCGTGTTTTCTCAAATCATTCCGTGTTTTCTAAATCATTCCGTGTTTTCAAAATCATTCCGTGTTTTCAAAATCATTCCGTGTTTTCCTTGGGAATCCCCGATTTTTCCCTTCTCACTTCAGTTCAACAGTTAAGTGCCCCTGGAGGATTATAATGAAAAGACTGAATTGAAACGCATTATATGTTTGTTCTCAAAGCGTGATAATGGATTTTCATTCAGCCACGCGATTTTCATAAGAAACTTGTTTATCAGAAACTAGCACTAGGGTGGGGAAATAAAAGCTATCCTCAATGAGCTCACTTCTTTCTCGTCGCCGAAACCTTTGAATAAAAAAACTGCATTTTCTTGTACAATAGAAAAGATTGGGCTTGTACAGATTCCCAAAAAACCAACAATGTTTTTGTGCCCATTAAGTTTGTGCAGCAATCTCGCCTCCTTCAAAAATTCTCTTTCGTTGCCTGTGATATCATGCGGTTGCTTTATCACAATCTGCCCTCCTTTCTTCCTCCCCGCCGAGTCTTGCTGTAGTGTGGCCAGAATCACAGAGCCAAAGCTCCCGTGACCAATCAATTGGCCTTGACTTATGTCGTCCCGTCGAAACTTTGGCAGATCCTCTCCAAGTTCATCATTCTTTAAAACCTTTTTTCATGGCACTTTGAAATTGAAACTGCTAAATGCGGCCATGTTGATTCGCTTGCACTGCAGAAGACCAACAGCACGAGGTGATCTGGCCCCAGGGGGGACACTCGGCACATGCGCATACGGGGGGGTCAGTCCGAGGAATTTTTAGGAACCCCAAAAATATCAGTTTAGCTTCATTACAACCCAAAAATATCAGCTCATTTTATACCTTGACATCTATAAACGAACATAGAAGATCCTGAAACAATGCGAATTGAGGCCAGGATTGCCTCTAAAGAACCCAGAAATATCATTTTCACAATATTTGATGCCCAAAAATATCAAAAACATAATTTCAATTTATTTGGACCCAAAAATATCACTTTCGGCAATATTCTGACCCAAAAATATCGGACTTACCTCCCCGTATGTGCATGTGCTGAGTGCCCCCTCTGGGGATCTGGCCTTTGGGGTTTAGGCCCATTTGATACATTTTTGACATATTCCACAGGTGCTGTGTACTTTACAAATCCCTTAAGTCAAATAGTTAATAAGGAAAAAGATTTGCTTAGGTCGGCCGTGATATGATGTGATAAGACAGCTGTGTTTAAGAAAAGGGGATTCCCAAGGAAAACACGGAATGATTTTGAAAACACGGAATGATTTAGAAAACACGGAATGATTTAGAAAACACGGAATGATTTGAGAAAACACGGAATGCTTTGAGAAAACACGGAATGGTGCTCGAAAACGAATTATTTACTCGATTTTCTTGATTTTCTCACCGGCACAGTGTTATTTAAAAGCAAACTTAACCTCCCATTGACGTTTAAGAGACAAATTCCATATTTTTAACGGGCATTCCATCATTCCATTCCATCATTCCATTCCATCATTCCATATTCCGTGTTTTAAAGATAGCCAAGAAGAAAAGGCTTGAAACCGTAAAGCCACATGAAAAATTTCTTAATTTTTAATTCTATTTATTTTAGATTTCTTTTCAGCCTTTGCGGTTGATACCTCTTCTTCTGCGAAGGCGCACCAAGATACAGGAAGAGGAGGGAGTTATATTCGAATATAGAGCAGTTAAGGCTAAAGCCTCGTTCTGTTGCAGACACCAGTTGAAGGCGAAATAGAGAAGAAATCAAGCATCAAAACAAGATGAATAAATATTTAATCAAATTATCCGTGTCCTAACACCCTTAATATATTCATGGGAAAAGAATGGATGTTTGTTAAACAAGGGCAGATTTTGTAATACAATAGCAACATGTGCGTTTGATCGACACCTCAATTCAAAGCGATTAGCGATTGTAGACAAAGGAAATTCTCTCAACCAGTAATTCAAAACAAACCAAGCCGCATAGGTTTCCCCGAAACTAGTAGGGCAAACTCTCGCATTGTGCAAGCGAAGGGAGGTTTTTAAGAGAAGTTACGTGCTTATAACGAAAGAAGGAGGGTAAATCTAAAGTTCTGTGTGGCGGATTTTGTTTATTTGATCCAGGAGCTGTTTTGTTATCATTTCATTTAAGCCCTAAATACGCCAGAATTACAATGCCCTCTACTCGGCTCCTGAATCAAATAAAAAAATCCGCCAGACAGAACTTTAGATTTACCCTTCTTCTTTCGTTATAAGCACGTAACTTCTATTAAAAACCACCCTTCGCTTGCACAAGGCGAGACTTTGCCCTACTAGTTAAGGCGAAACCTTTGCGGCTTGGTTTGTTTTGAATTACTGGTTGAGAGAATTTCCTTTGTCTGCAGTCGCTAATCGCTTTGAATTCAGGTGTCAATCAAACGCAACTGTTGCTATTGTATTACAAAATCTGCCCTTGTTTGTTTGTTAATAACGAAATCTTATCTTATCATAGGCAGTGGATCAGATGGAGACTTCTCGTCTTGCCGATGAAGAAGAGGAGAGGACAATGGAGAAGACATGTTTGACTTTGTACTTAAATGCATCAATTTGTGGAATTAAAATCGGAAATTGGAGAAACGCTGCTATTTTTGCTAGAAAGGTAGATATATTCTTGAAAATTCTGTTCTGTTACCATCAGAAAAAGCTGTTACTGTTGAGTTCGGAATAAGTGCCCCCTTCCCTCCCGGGCTATTAATTTTGAAAAATTCACCCTGGGCATCCTTGTTCTAGACCCTCCCCATTTATTTCAAGAAATATGCGACATCTCCTTTTCCGAAATGTGATCCCTACTGTATTTTCATTTTTTCTAATTTGTACATTTTTAGTAGTAAAAACAACTTGTGCATTTCGTCCCATTGCAGAATTGCAGATTGAAGTTTCCAGCCACACCATTTATTCCAGATCCCAAATTTTCTAATCACCTCGTTTATTCCAACATTGAAAGTAGTTTATCAAAAGAAAACTGTACCTGTCCTACCACCAGTGACCTAATTTCAGTTGCAACCATATGAAAACAGCAGTACCATTGAAGGAAATTCTTCTTGATAACTTTCCAGATGCTCTGTCATTCTTCAGGCTCAAAGAGGCTGCCATCCCTTTGAAGAATTCTTTTTCGATGTAAGCAGTGTAGATGGCCATCCGGGGGAGGTATCTCAGTATGCAAGTGTTACAGGGATGTGCCAATTTTAGGGGTCCTTTTTTGAAACGGAAGCTGAATTACACGGTCAGGTATAGTCTTCAGATATGTTGCGAAATTATGGGGGCTGTTCTGGAGAAAACTTGGCAATATGTGGGAGTTACAGCAATAGACGTTTACGGAAAAGATGGCGGACCTCATTTCACGCAATGCATCATAGGAATATGCCCCCTAGCAACGCATAGCTACCAAAACTTACGACCGCAGCATAAAATCTTGACCGCAGCTACGATAGATTTAGGCCGTAGCAATTCTATCGTGCAATCTACACTCTTCTAAAGGCATATTCTGTTGGGCATCTCAAGTCTGTGAAGTTTTCTGAATACGTTAGACTTCGCAGAGAAAAATATCTCCGTTGCCAAAAGAATGCACATTCTGAAAAAATTTACAATATTTCATTCTATTTTCGAATGTCAGGGTCTGTTCAACGCCTCGACCCTCCACAGTAAAGGTAAACAAAGTCAAAAATCTTGTTGAAAATCTTGACGAAACGACTGAAACAGCTAGTCACTACATCTTGATATTGTAGGAAAACTAAACTGAAACTGTACTGTAACTTATTTAAGACGAATTTTCCTTAAAACTGTGAGTGAAGACTGAAAAGAGCATAGATGTCACGATAAAGTTGCGACGGCCTAAATCTATCGCAACTGCGGTCAAGATTTTATGCTGCAGTCATAAATTTTGGTAGCTATGCGTTGCTAGGGGGCATATTCCTATGATTCATTGCGTGAAATGAGGTCCGCCATCTTTTCCGTAATCGTCTATTGCTTTATAACATGCGGGATCATGGCCCAGTATTTCAATAAATTTTGGGAATTATGATCCGCAAATTCTAAAGAATTCGCGGAATTATAGGTGCGATTTTCAACCAAAATGGCACGTCCCCGTCAGAGATATGTCTGAATGTATGAATGTATCGAAGACCCCTTCCCTTATACGGGCGAAGACCCCTTCCCCTGAGAGATATGTATGAATGTATGTATGTATCATTTGCCACTTAAAAATATTTAAAAGGTTATAATATAAAAGTAAACAGAATACAATATATAAGGTTACAAACGTAATGGAAAAACACCCCTAATTACATTGGCAGGGATAGCATTAAAAGGTCAAGATGACCTTAATTCCATAATGGTCCCCTCAGAGGTGCTGGAACAACAACAAACATGAGGAAAATAAACTGTAGCTGTTTTCCGTGTAAAACATGGTTTATAAGACCATACCATAGTCGGGGGAGATAATGACGAGTCTTAATAGAAGACATATATATGTCATCTTCCTCTTTTTGTATATTTTGGAAAAAATTCTCTTTGATCTTATGTTTGAACGTGTTGATATCGTTCACCCTTAGATAACCCTTAGATAACCCTTCAACTTAAAGATAACTTTGTATCTTTCTCCCTTAGGCCCTAAGAATTGACAAGAAAAGTGTGAAAGCAAATTACAGACTTGGCAAGGTAAGCTAGAACCCTTTCAAGGTTTTTGACTCGATGAAAAGTTATCAGATCAATGGCTGAACAAAGCCCTCTTTTCATCTGCCACAAATTTCTTTTCTGTCCACACAAAACAATAGAAATTTATGCTTTGTAGCCTTGGTGTACGTTAGTTTTCTCTCACCTTTCAGATATCTTGTGTCATTGTTTACCGTACACCGATAAGTCCGGGGTTGGTATGATTGATAATAAAGTACAAGATAATACTGCTATGAATGATGTTTGAGACTTTTTCCACTATTTTTCGCCTTCTCCTTGTGAAATTACTTATTCAAATAAGCAATTTGAGCGAAGTGACGTCATATCGCACAAACTAAAACGAGGCTGTATGATTGTTTTTTGTCTCTTTGTCGTAGCACGCCTCTTTATCGTGTTCTCATGCCATCTTCAATGTATGAGTACGCGATAGATTGGCTAGCAGCGATTATGAGGCGAAAGAACAATTGCACTGCCTCGTTTTCGTTTGCCCGATATGACGTCACTTCGCTCAATTGCTTATTTGAAAACGTAATTTCACAAGGAGAAAGCGAAAAATAGTGGAAAAAGTATCATACATCATTCATAGCAGTATTATCTTGTATTTTATCATTAATAATAACAACCCCGGAATTTTCCTTCAATATTACAACAATCATACCAGGCTAGCGGAGGTGGCTCGTGAGTGGTCATATCGAAACGCAATTGAACATAATTCCGCTTGACATATTTGAGTGGCAAGGGCAAATTTTACAAACAAGATATTCAGGTTTCCGAAGAGACAAAGCGAATTGCCTTTCTGAAGAATGGTTTTCAAACCTCTGTGTGCACTCAGTCAAATAAGAATAAACAGAGAAAGCAAAAAATGATGGTCGGCTGCCCTGAAGGTGTGAAATCTATTCTTAGGGCTGTCAAATTGCATTGTTTTAAACAGAACTGTTTCCGTTGGTTCACAAAATTCAGCCTTGCATATTTCAGTTGTTATTGGACTTTCCTCTCCTGAGAAGTATTTTTCAAGCTGCGAGAGCTTTCAGTGTTATGTCTTGCTCAATTCCTACCTGACCATCCCCCCGCGCAGCCCGGGGGTCAACAAAAGTTTCCTGCACAAATGCCCGGGGGCCGGGCAAATTTCATGTGGCTAGTGCCTAGACTTATGACGATTAGTCTCTCGTTTCCCTGTGCTCTTTGACTTGATGATGGCGCTTCGGTCAACAGAGAGACCAGGGAGCTCCCTGAGAAA
Organism: Aurelia aurita complex sp. Pacific; assembly: GCA_004194395.1. NCBI lineage: Eukaryota > Metazoa > Cnidaria > Scyphozoa > Semaeostomeae > Ulmaridae > Aurelia > Aurelia aurita complex sp. Pacific. Next base: position 85,064 of record REGL01000033.1, on the reverse strand, counting down.
GACTCATTCCCCAACGCTTGTAGAAACGGAATATCTCCTTACTGATTCTACTAATAGACCTTTTCGGTATTCTACACAAGGTTCGATTATGTGGCGTTGGAGCTTCTATCACTATTGTATACATTCGAACATTCTACAAATGTATCAAGCTATCGTTCGATTCGGATTCTTTTTTCGAATCTTAGCTAAAAGATCTAGTGGGCCTAAATCAATCTGCTGCTTTTTTCTCAAAACCACTGTTCTTAAAACGCCACAAAAACGGTTTTCCAGAACACCTGTGCCATAAAATTTGCTGTCAGAACTTCGATAAATGTTCATTCTAGATATCAATGCAAAAACCGCCTTCCTCTAAGCCATATTCTGATCACCACACGACGGCGCGAAAAAAACTTGTCGCCGATTGACATTTTTGTCCGGTTTTACAGCTCTATGGTTATAAGGCCCTCAGTGGAGCGACAACAACAACAACAATTCAACTCAGTTAGATGAGCGTAACTAGAGGGTCCTTATGTAGTGAGGCTAGCTAGTGTCCGGGGGCCGGACACTGAGAGAATGCCATATTGCCATTTACTGTATAAGAAAAAGCTCTTGTTTTTGTCAAATGCCCGGGGCCAGGGAAACATTTACGGTCAAATGCCCGGGAGCCGGGAATATCTTTTGAGCAAATGCCCGGGGGTGTCCTGGGGGATGGTCATGGTAGGAATTGAACGAGACATTAGATATACGATTCAGTAATGAAATGATAAATGCATGTTCTTGGCAAATTCATCTTGTAATCTATCAATGTTCTATTTCAGGCTTTAGGCCAAATGAGTGAGTTTGAGGATGCTCGCAAATTGCTGCTCGAAGCTCAACGCTTAGATCCTAAAAACAGAGAAGTTCGAGCTGAACTAGAGAAATTGAACAAGTTGGTATTTTTACAGAATATCTTTCTCCTTTGAGATGCTTGCCAGCAGAGTTGCAAAAAGTCCTTAACCTTCCTCCAAACCTGGATATCCAGATTCCACCTTCCTCATATGAGAAGTTTTGTGAAAATAGAGAAAAAGAGCCTTTTCTCAAGAAATGTATTGATTGATCTTTCCACAATATATCAGGACCATTTACGTGGCTTAAAAACTATTGCCCAAAATCTAGCAAGAAATTCAAAAAATGGTTCGCACACTCTGTTAAATATTTAACCCGAACGATTTTCGGATTGTTTTCTCAATGATGTCAGTGAATCGTACAGTGGAGTAGCCAGGGCAAATTAATAAGGGACACTGAAGGGATGGGTGGGCATTTGCCATTGGGAGAATTTGTGAGGAAACGCCTCTTAAGCCCAATTTCCACTCTGTGTGATTTTCCGAGCGGGTGGAAATTTTATTGTTTGCTGTAGAAAATTTCGATCTAAATTGAATAGAAAGTTAAGGCTGAGCAACCTTTTGCATAAAATTCCGCCCGCTCGGAAAATTCCACTGACTGGATATTAGCCTTTACTTTGGCTTAGGACGCCGCTCATATTTGCCAGTGCTAGAATGGAAACTTTGACAAATTTGTAATAGTTTCACGAATGTGAATCACCACCATCTTCTGGAAAATTCTTAAGAACACTCCTTAGTTTGGCTCAAAATGCCTCTCTCAATCCAATGTTTGCCAATCTGAAAATGGAAACTATTACAACTTTGTAATTGTTTTTCTATGAATTAGCGTTTGTAGGAATTTGTTAAGGAAATCAACCTCTAC
>REGL01000033.1:71402-83240 GCA_004194395.1 Aurelia aurita complex sp. Pacific | reverse complement strand
TTGTTTTCTCAATGATGTCAGTGAATCGTACAGTGGAGTAGCCAGGGCAAATTAATAAGGGACACTGAAGGGATGGGTGGGCATTTGCCATTGGGAGAATTTGTGAGGAAACGCCTCTTAAGCCCAATTTCCACTCTGTGTGATTTTCCGAGCGGGTGGAAATTTTATTGTTTGCTGTAGAAAATTTCGATCTAAATTGAATAGAAAGTTAAGGCTGAGCAACCTTTTGCATAAAATTCCGCCCGCTCGGAAAATTCCACTGACTGGATATTAGCCTTTACTTTGGCTTAGGACGCCGCTCATATTTGCCAGTGCTAGAATGGAAACTTTGACAAATTTGTAATAGTTTCACGAATGTGAATCACCACCATCTTCTGGAAAATTCTTAAGAACACTCCTTAGTTTGGCTCAAAATGCCTCTCTCAATCCAATGTTTGCCAATCTGAAAATGGAAACTATTACAACTTTGTAATTGTTTTTCTATGAATTAGCGTTTGTAGGAATTTGTTAAGGAAATCAACCTCTACATTGGCTTAGAACCATTTACCAGCCTTGAAGATTCGATCTCCCCATATGACGATATAAGATGATTATAAATTCTCTTCTTTTGGAATAACCTTCCTCATTTTTTTGCTTGAAACTTCCTCCAAACCAGGTTTGTAGTGTTTTGCATCTCTGCTTGCCAGGCCTTACCGGCTAATTCATAATAGTTTTTGTGTTTGCCAGCATGTAATATCGTGAACTATATATCATTCTCCACGGACTATGTATTATTTTGCACCGCTTAGCAGTAACCAACAAATATTTGCTCTTTTCATCATATCATCATCATCATTACTTTCATCATAATCACAATTACACTATTATTTAAAGTTGGATTTTAAAGGCATTAAGTCCATATAAATAGCTGAGCGTTAACGCTATCCTGAATTTTTGCTGACAAACTGCTGACGGCCCTTTGTTCTCCCATAATAGTGCTAAAGCCATTTGCAGTGCAGATGAAAGACTTCTTAATCCTTGCATTATCCTCAGGAAATTCTTTGGTTCGATTTCAATAGCGATTAAATCACAACTTTTGTTTTATGATTGAAAAGAAGTTGTTATTGGTCATGAACGCGCTATTTATGTGGACTCAGTGTCTTTAAGTTAAAGGGTCTGTTTCATCCAGCATGCCTTGCACGTGCCGTCTGTTGATGTTCCTTTGTTGCCGCCATTTTCATGGTCCATGAAAATGGCGGACAACAAAGGAACATCAACAGACGGCACGTGCAAGGAATGCTGGATGAAACAGACCCTTTAAAGTCTGTCTTAAATCAGATGTCACGTGAGATTTGCGATAACGCAGAATTACTCTTGCAAATCTTCAATTATTTTTATTGGCAGGGGTTTTGCCTTGACATCTAATTTGAGACAGATTGGAGCACAAATCATTACCTGATTGACGTTTCAAAATGAGGCAATGCAAGAATCCCGCCAATCCAATTGGTTAATCGCACACTTTCCGCGGTTTTTCCGCAGCTTTGTATAATACGATACAAAGACGCGTTTTGTCACCACAGCAACTGATTTAGGCCTGTGAGATTTACAATAAACTCAAGCAACATAACAGTTACAAAATGCGTTTGACTAAGTGATATGAGTCAAAATTAGAAGCTATCAGGTAATAAAACTCATACAAACCGGTTTTGTAATTGTACAGGATCGGTCTTATTGCACAGACCTCGCAAGCTCGGTCTGCACTTTTAAGACCTTGGGCTTTATATTTTCCTGTACAACACAAAACCGGTTAGTGTGCGCATAGTATTAATTCATTCCAGCCACAAAAATGATCAGATAAAAAATGTTTAATCTAATATTCAGTAGATAGCTCTGTTTGTATACTATGTTAGGCAAAAGCGTGGTTGCCACTAAATGGTCAGTTGAGTTGAGAAATTGACGGGTTAACACCCCGGAACTGCTATGTTTGAAAGTACCACCAATCGTACTGTAGTGTTTATTTCCTCCTCTCAAAGATGGGCTAATACTTCCAGTTACCAGAAAGAGGTGCTAGGAGTCCGTTTGGCTACGCAAATGAACCACTTGGGACCCTTCGAGAAGAAATCTAACTTTTAACAAAGAGAGAAGGCTGGACGTCACCGAATTCTTGCTATTCATTATCATCTTAAATTTATTTTTTAAAAGTTAAAACTAAAAACTAAAACTAGAAATTTCAAACTAAAAATTTTTTATTTTTTAAACTTTAGAAAAGATCTGCTTTATTTTTGTTCAATTCTACAAAAAGATCAATTTTGAATACCGTATATTCTTGAATAAACTCGTTAGATTTTTCAAGTTTTATGGGGGGGGGGGGTGCTCATTCGGAATTTACAATATAACTAGCAATATAACAGAATAGAAGCACGGCGTTGATCGTGATCTCTGTTATTCATTTCAAATTTAAAGAACATTCGCGTAAAAATGGAAACGGGCTGCTCCAAGGAGATGCTTATTCGTCGGAGGACATTCTTTCGAATATTTACAGTAATTTTGATTTCTTCTTTCAGCAATTTGAAAAAATTCCAACAAATGGACAAGATGATGTGTTCCAAAATGTTTGAGCCAACCTCAAATCCAAGAACGAGTAAGTTAATTTGATTTTATCTTGCTCCAAGCGTAGGTCTATCCAGAAACTCCCTTTCCTTACTTTGGTCACCAGCTCCATATGCTTCGTAGAGTCAAAGTTACTATCCCTGCCAAAACTCTTGAAAAAATGCCATTTTCTGCTCTTCTCTCCCCCTTCCCCCTTATAATGTTGGTTACTGGTATGATTACGCAGTGCTTAAGGGCACGACAACGCTGCCAAATTGCTCTTCTTCATATCTGGTAATCATGTTTTCGGACCAACATTGTTCAAAGGGACAGGGGGGCAAAGAAAAGTGTGAAGTGAAATTTCCTGCTGTGTATTTTGGATGGTTAATCGGGGTTAAAAGCAGCAAAATAGAGTTTGTTAAAGTTGTTTTGGCAAGGATTGTAGCATTGTCATATTTTGCGATGTTTATGTGCCTACAAATCGTTTAGCTCTTTAAAGGGACATGACTTTTAACATTTGAATTATTTGAACCTTGAAATAAAATTTCAAACAGGCTGAATACGCCCCTCAAGAAATTATACCAAGGTACCCACTTTGTCAAAAAGAGTGAAAGGATTTTAGATAAAAGTAGGTAAATAAGTTTCGGAAAGAGCGAGAAATCTCCCCCGTGGATTGTCTGAGATTTTCTTGATTTTTATCAATATGGTTTTAGTATCGAAATTCCAGTTAGTATAGGCCCCTGCTGTAAGTCTTGCCTTGTGGGGGGTGAGAGATTGAGCGGCTTATGCCAATCCCTTTAGATAACTGAAGGTAGAGTTTGTTCGAGTGAGGTGAAAATTTGGATGCACGACCCCCGGGGGGCATTTCACTACCCAATCCCAGAATATGGATGTGGTTTCCGACAAGTGTTTTCACTACAAACAATAGGAAACTTGTTGTATATCCCAAACCTTAGCATTCCCAGCATTTTTAGTAAAAAGCCCAATCCCAGAATGTTTCGGATGGTGAGGGAAGGAATTAAACGAGACATTATGGCAAGTCAAGTAACCATTCAACTATTCAGAAACTAGGAATGAAATTTTATTCCAACGGTTTGAGTGAACTGGTGCTAGAGCTTTAATTGCCCGAAAAGTCACCCCATCTGTCATTAAATGTAGAAATATTAAGCTCGATACAGACTTTCATTCTGTGTAATATCTTGCTCTTTGATTACATAATTCCATGTCTTTAACAGGCAACCCAACTGCTTCTGCTTCAAATACAGAGACCAGTGGCATAGTTTCTGCTGAAGAAGACGATGCGTCACAAGGAATGCTTGACTTTATCAAGAATAAGATCAGGTTCGTAGTTTAAGCGGAAAATCAGGAAAAGTTGTAAACTTCTTCCAGCGGGAGAGTTTGTATCTTAAACATTTCTTACTTTTGAATGAGTAAAGAGGGTTGAATCAGTATCCCGCAATATCCCATTGTTTGCCATACATTTCTAGATCTGAGTTTTAACCCTATAGTGGTTGGGCTATCTGACACGTCCTATTTTGGTTGGGGGGCAAGCCCCCCTACCTAACTCTTGACTGGAAATAGATAGAGCAACAAGATTTGGTGTACTAATAGCCCCAGGCATGTACTTTATGAGAATATGAAAATGAACCTAGAATAGACCTTGTAGCTATTCTACAAAAGAGCCTGGATCGAGCGTTATTTTTATACATTCTCATACGCAACGTTCGATCGAGTGGCGTTAGAGCGTCTATCACTGTTGTGCACATTCGAAAATTCTACAAAATGTAGCAAAATATCGGTCGATTCTGATTCCTTTCAGAATAGCTAAAAGGTCTATTAGCTGTCATTGTTGCTTGCGTCAACATTTTTCTTTCTGTGGTCAAGGAAAGTGGCGAAATTGGTCAAAATCAGGGAAAAATGCGATAGAAATTAATTTGGAGCACAATTGCCATCCAAACATGACGATTAGGATAGATTACATCAAATAGCACTACCCTGCAAAATATCTTTGCAAAATATTGCAATTTTGCTGCAAAAATTAATATTCAAGAATGGACGATTTTAACCGAGTCAGTTCTGGAAAATTGTCTCCCTCCCCCTCATTTGTCAAAATATATTTATAAAACTTCTTCAGTCGTTGCACAATGAGTAGCAGCAAGAAATCAGAAAGTTTCCGGGCCATATTTGTTCTCCTGGTAGAGTTATAACAAAAATCTACTAGGGGGGGGGGGCAAATTTGCTCCCCCCCCCAACCAAAATAGGGTTAAGGCCGAAATACTCGATGAAATTTCCTTCTGAAAACATTTTAGACTTTGTTTTTACCTTAGATTTTATTTCAATATCCATGTGTATTCTTGCGCGTGAAACACATTTAAAGACTGCTAAATGTTTCAAGTTGTTCAAGAGCAAGAAATTATTACGAGTTGGTTCGTGGGAAGATACGTATATGTTGGTGGTAAGGGCACGTGCCATCTTTAGGGATGCTTTTCAAATTATGGGTGCTTTTCAACAGAAATGTTGTAAAATTAAATGATTACAGGAATTCTTTTAAATTTACGGAATTATTGCCCAAATTCTCATCATTTTTGCGGAACTGTGACCCTAAATTTTCGAAATTTTGTGGAATTATGGGTAACATTTTCTCAGGCAAAATAGCAAATTCCCATCAGTTTACAGGTGAAGATACCACCCTCCCCGATGTCTGTTTCCAAGAGAACAGCGAAAACGAGAGGAACCGTAGTTTTTTAGTTGCCTTTCTGAATGTTTATCAATGTCTTTACATGTCTTTAACGAGCATAGATTCCAGGCACGATGAATGAGAGTTAGGAAAAAATTTAAAGACTTCGCGGTGTGCCTCACCCCATGGCAAGCAACTTTGCACCAGTCAAATTTTCTCAGAGTATAACAATAATCAGAGTTGTGGGCTGTTTAAGCTACATGTAAGTCAAAGGAACTTGAGACCAAAATATGAAATATTGAGACTTGACTCCAATAGATGAATGGTACATATATTCAGATCTTTGACAAAAGTAATGACCGATCCAGTGCATATTGTTCCTAATCGGCAAATTTCAAAATAAGCCTGCATATAGTAATTTCACGTTGAATCTTTAATTCAAGAGGGCAGTCAGACGCAAAACGAAGTAAACAGATTTACGTTATCCCATAAGTATGGGTATGAACGCCAAAAAACTTTTACATACCGCGCTCTTCCTTCTAATTTCAACGAAGAATAAATTGAGCAGCTAATTAAGTATTGTTCGAGAAGGTTTTTTCACTTTTAGGTTTACCGACTATCTAAACTCTGACTCAAAAGCCTTATTTTTTGGTGGTTTTGTTGCGTGTTTCGAGCGTTAATTTTCTCTTCGCAGCTTCAGTGCTGCTTAAACAAGATCGCCCTTCACAAATTTCTGACTTTTCCGATAAACAAAATAATTTAGCAAATGCATCAAATTCAGGCATGGGTTACACGATACCGGATTGCTTTTCGCATCGGATTGGTTTCAACCCATTTTGGTCAAAATTGCACGCAGTTACACGACACCGGTTACACGACACCGAGTCACCCCCCCCCCCCCATTATGAAGTCTCGATCTATTGTCTTTGACCACTGCGAAGCCCAAATGGAGTGGGGTGACACACACGAGCAAATGGAGTCGAGTCACATCGGATTGGTGCAGTTACACGAGATGGAATGCAGAGCGGAGTGAATCGGATTGATTTTCACCTCACCTCCAGAGTGGAATGATTTCACTCCGCGAAAACATAGTGGAGTGACACCGGATTGCCTCGGTGTCATGTAACTGCACCCCTCTATCCGATGCAAAATGTAATCCGGTGTGTGATGAAGCCAGTATCGTGTAACTGGGGCCTAGCATTGACGAAAAGTATCTTTCAATTCATTTTTAAATGTCATTAAGAGCAACTTCGATGCAAGCGGATAAAAGTATAGTATTATCTTTTTAAAAATCACTATTGACGAATCGATGCTTGGCCTTTCACTCCTCGTGTCCCGCGCAGCGGCGGCTGCCCCTTCAAAACAAAGAATGCAAATATATGCGATTTAGCTTTTTCTTACTGTGTTATTCTTAGGGATTTTCAAGACGATTCATCACAAAAGGAATTACCGCTCCCACCGTCATTGAAGCCAAATGAACTGGAAAACGTCGTTGCATTTGCCATAGAAGAAGGACTCGTCATGGGTAAAGATGAGGTTAGTAACCATAGATTTATACCACGGGCTGTAGGAAACCCTGACTTTAAGATAAGGTTCATCAAGTTCGCCTTGTTCATTATTTCTTTTCTGATATATCAAGTTTTTATCTCCGTGCATGGCAAATTGGCGCTATTTGAACATATCTTTATGTGTATATCTTATATGGAAATATCTTTTGATATGCGTTGGATTTGCACGTGAATAATGTGAAACACAGCAGAAAATAGTGTGAATTCTCTGTGTCCGAATTTTTCCTTTGCATTTCACGACAAGCAAAACGATAAGTAATATAACTAGTCTTTGCGTTCCTTTGACAATCAAAACAATCAAGATTTCTTTCAAATTCAGCCAGCGGGATCTAATTTCTTTCAAATGAAACAATGATAAAATCCAAAACAATAAAATTATGATTGTTTTGATTGCCAAAGGAACCCAAGGTAGATTATTAATCCTATTGTGATCGGGCTATCTGACACGTCCTATTTTGGTCGTGGGGGGGGGGGGCGAAAAGCCCCTCCTACCTAACTCTTGACTGGTAATAGGTACAGCAACCAGATTTGGTGTGCTAATAGATGCAGGCATGTACTTTGTAGAAATATAAAATTAACCTGAAATGGGCCCTCATTATCGCTTACGTTAGCATTTTCCTTTATGTGGACAACAAATGCGGCAAATTTGACCAAAATCAGGAAAAATGAGAAAAGTTCAAATTTGGAGGACAATTTCCTTCCAAACATGAGAAAATTATCATAAAATAGATCAAAGAAAACTAGTCTGCAAAGGAAATTTGCAAAATACTACAATTTGCTACTTTTTTAGCGCAAATTATGATTCAAGAATTTGCGATTTTTACAGGGTCAGCCCCAGAAAATTGCCTTCCTCTCCTTCATGTGTCAATACATTTCAACGAAACTTTACTAGAGGTAGCACAATAGGCAGTTGCGAAAAGTCATAAAGTTTCATTGCCAGGAACTTCCCCACAGCAGAGTTATTAGAAAAAATCTACTAGGGATTTAAACAGGGCTACTACTACTAACTACTAAGACGTCACACGCAGTTAATACTGCACAACGCGTCTCACAATGCCACGCCAGTTCATTCTATCTTGTGTCAGTTCAGACAATGTATTCAATGTTTGTGCTTCTTTTGAAAGATCCAGTTTGATTCCGATGCTGGCCAAATTTAAACAGGGCATCAATCAATTAATCAAACCCAAAACTTCAAACCAGCGTTCTGAAAAATTCTCTCTCTAGCTGTTATCTCCTTGGCTGAAATTTGAAAGGGAGCAAACCAATCGCAGTTTAGTTTGTCTTGTTATGGAAAGAACCAAAGTCGTCGCACATATTCAATGATGAAATTGATGCTTTGGTTATCAAAATCTGATACAGAAATCCTTCCCTTTCTTCCACAGGCTTATTTAGATTTTCTTCTTTCTTGACGCGTTGGTCTTACTCTTTCAGGAAACTGGCATGTCTTGCATAAAAAAGCAGTAACCGTGGATAATAAGAAAATGCTGATTGCAGGGTTGCACTTCATCAAAAGCTGTTGCTCGATGATAGCAAAGTTACTTACCACGTCTACCTGGACTCCATTCACGAAGGGACTGATGTCCAACAGGGACTGATGCAAGTGCCTCAGAACAATTATTGGTTATTACATAATGATAAGTCGGGAACACAAGGTATCTTTCGTCTTCAGAGAGAGTTTCGTCTTCTAGAAAAATGACCATCTGCAGCCCATTAAAGCCAAAATGTTTGTGTTTAAAACGCCATCTTTCGGATTAACCTTTTTAATTTCCCAGACTACTTTTTAAATAAGAGATGCCAAGTCGTCTCACGTACGAGCCTTCCCGAGGGGGGAGGGGGGTAACTTAAGTACTCCATGGCATGGAGTTGTGCCATTTTTAGGGTACCTTTCTTTTACGATACGATAGAGTCCGGATTGATAGGCATTGTTTTAACGATTTTACAGTCAAAGCAAGAGAAGCGTGACCAGCATAATCCTAAAATATTTGATTATTCAAAATCATTATTGCATTATTATTCGAATAATAATTCGAATAATGATATGACATATGCTGTAAGGCGCCCATACTGCCAAATGTATTGAATGCCATGTTTTGTTTCGCTCACCCACACACATCCGCTGAACTATTGTCCAACTGCCACAGCGCAAGGGCGGTCAATAGAATCGAAATATTATTATTATTTAATTCTTCAAAATCAATATTCGATTATTATACGATTAATATTCGCATAATCCAATTCAATCGGTCACACTACTCTTGCCTTAACTATAACGATTTTTGGATTTTTGTGTATAGCTTTTTGTAAAATTAAATTTAAGATTGTATCTCCTTCTTTTTTCCGGTTTTAATAGTTGGTGCTTTTACGCTCTGAATCGCACAACCCCGTATCGTGGAAATTTAGGTTACCCATTCCCTCTTCAGGGCACCTTGAAGAATTAGGACGCTGTCAAAAGTCATAAATCCCTATGTAAAAAAATGCAATGCCAGGTGAGATCTTTCCTCGAATGATACATGTGCTTTCCTTAGCAGGATAGTTTAACAGAAAGATTTCCATCTTTAACGAATAATGTTTATCCTCTGCGGCGATCTCAGCAACAGAACATAATGCCTGTGAAACCAAAGTCTACCGCTGTGCTTTCGACTTGATAATCGACTAATAGCCGTTTTGTTTGCGTTAAAATTTTATATCTTATATTCAAAGATGTTTTGTTCTGTTCACTACATGTAAATATTGCATTACGACGCAGCATAGGTTCCAAATCTTTGACTCGGGTTCAAAAGGTGGGTGTAAAATTCAATGGTGTATATTTTCTGATTCAATGGCTTGAAAGAAACTTTAGATACTTAACTATAATTCTACCGTTGGACTTTCCAGAAATTTTAAGTATTTTTCGAAATCACAGCGTATCTTACATTTCAATTCATTTGAGGATGTGACGTCATCAAATTTTTAAATCATAAACGAGATGAGTGACAGACTTTTCCTTGATACCATATTGTAGACATTCCTAAACCGTGGTTTTCTTCAAAATTATTTCATGTTGCGTCAAACTGTTTAGAAATTACGATGGTTTTAAGCTTTTTAGGAAATTTTTCTTGAATTCTTGAAAAAGACGAAAAACACTTTAATTCTGAAACTATTCAAGATTTCAGAGAAGTCCAACTGTAGAATTATAGAGAAATAGCTAAAGTTTCTTTGAAGTCATTCAGTTCAAAGAAATAGGTCACTAAATTTTACAGCAGCCTTTTTAAAGATTTGGAACCAATGCTTTACGACGCTCAATAACGCATTCTGTTATGTTCTTAATAGTTGGTATTCGTGTATTGTAGTTGTCCTTATTAGACTTGAAATTGCATTTTTAATGAAACCAACAAATTATAAAAGTATTGCTATTTGACGAAAAATGGCCTGTTTGAAAGTCAGCCAATTTTCGCGAAAAAGGGATGAAGAAGGTAAAAAAAAGGAACAAAAAGGTAAAAGGTTTGCCTGTAGCCTAACTTTCTGGCAAAAAAACTACCAATTTGGAAATCATCTGATTTTAATGAAAAGGCAATCATATAGCCTTCCTTTTTGGTTAAAAAAAGCTGTTGAAAATTAGTCGATTTTGACATACGTTTTGTCCCAAAATAGCGGAAGAGGTTAGCTTAAGCGTTTTTTCTCTCACTAAAATGGAGCACTTACAAAGTGGGCCTATAGCCTCTCTTTTTAGAAAACCTATTGCCTTACTTTTTTATGAAAACGAGCAGTTTGAAAATCAGAAAATTTTTGCGAGAAAAGCGAGTCTACATTTTGCCTTACATTTTGATGAAGAATCGGCTGTTTGAAAATCAAACAATTTTGGCGAAAAAAGTAAGCCAATAGCCTCAACTTTTTCGTGAAATATGAGCTATTTGAAAATCAAACAATTTTAGCGGAAAAGGTAAGCCTATAGCCTTACCTTTTTGATGAAAAATGAGCTCATTGAAAATCAGCCAATTTTAGCGAAGAAGGTAAGCCTATAGCCTTACCTTTTTGATGAAAAATGAGCTCATTGAAAATCAACCAATTTTAGCTACAAAGGTAAGCCTATAGCCTTACCTCTTTGATGAAAAATGAGCTCATTGAAAATCAGCCAATTTTAGCGAAGACGGTAAGCCTATAGCCTTACCTTTTTGATGAAAAATTAGCTCATTGAAAATCAAACAATTTTAGCGAAAAAGGTAAGCCTATAGCCTTACCTTTTTGATCAAAAATGAGCTAATTGAAAATCAGCCAATTTTAGCGACGAAAGGTAAGCCAATAGCCTTACCTTTTTGATGAAAAATGAGCTCATTGAAAATTAAACAATTTTAGCGAAAAAGGTAAGCCTATAGCCTTACCTTTTTGATGAAAAGTGAGCTAATTGAAAATCAGCCAATTTTAGCGAAGAAGGTAGGCCAATAGCCTTACCTCTTGATGAAAAATGAGCTAATTGAAAATCAAACAAATTTAGCGACAAAGGTAAGCCTATAGCCTTACCTTCTTTGTGAAAAATAAAGCATTTGAAAATCAAATAATCTAAGCCAAGAAGGTAAGCCAATAGCCTTACGTTTTTGATGAAAAATGAGCTAATTGAAAATCAGCCAATTTTAGCGAAGACGGTAAGCCTATAGCCTTACCTTTTTGATGAAAAATGATCTAATTGAAAATCAGCCAATTTTAGCGACAAAGGTAAGCCTATAGCCTTACCTTCTTGATGAAAAATGAGCTAATTGAAAATCAGCCAATTTTAGCGAAGACGGTAAGCCTATAGCCTTACCTTTTTGATGAAAAATGAGCTCATTGAAAATTAAACAATTTTAGCGAAAAAGGTAAGCCTATATCCTTACCTTTTTGATGAAAAATGAGCTAATTGAAAATCAGCCAATTTTAGCGAAGAAGGTAAGCCAATAGCCTTACCTTTTGATGAAAAATGAGCTAATTGAAAATCAAACAATTTTAGCGACAAAGGTAAGCCTATAGCCTTACCTTCTTTGTGAAAAATAAAGCATTTGAAAATCAAATAAT
>REGL01000033.1:26057-36338 GCA_004194395.1 Aurelia aurita complex sp. Pacific | reverse complement strand
TTTTGTTTTTCATTATTCATTTATAACAAACTTGTAACTTTTGTAGTTTAATTTTGTACTGATGGGATATCGTGTAAAAATATGAATTGATAAAAAAAAAATAAATAAAAAAATAAAAAATTTTGCCGGAGAGTCCTTGCAAAGTTTTGATGTCATACAAAAGGATTCCTTAAAGGGAATAATCGAAATAGTTAAACGCAATTCCAGCCAAGTTAAACATATAATCTATTGCATTTGACAACTTTGTAACGTGCCGTATCGTTGTGCAACTAAAGAAACAATGGGTGTGTTGGCGATTTTGTAGCCTATTCACAGCGGATACGAGATATAGCTATGCAGCATAGGTTCCAAATCTTTAAAAAGGTTTGTGTAAAATTTAGTGACCTATTTCTTTGAAACGAATAGCTTCAAAGAAACATCAGCTGTTTTGCTACAACTCTACCGTTGGACTTTTCCAAAATCTTCGATATTTTCAGATTTAGAGTGTTTTTCTTCTTTTTAAAGAATTCAAGTGAAAATTTCAAAAATAGTTTTACACAAAAAATGTTTACACAAATTATGCTGGGTAGAATAGTTGACATACAAAGATTTCATTCTGGTTACGCCCTCTTGTTGTTACTTGTTGTTGTTGTTGTTGTTGTTGTTGTTGTTGTTGTTGTTCGTGTTGTTGTTCATACTGTTACTATCTAAGCACACAAAGCATCAGTGTTAACCAAGAGTCTTTAATTTAGCTGCAAAATTACCTCGATGACTTCATCAAATGCGTTGAGATTAAACTGTCCTATTTCCTTCACAGGTTTGCGAACCTTCCACAAGTCTTCGAATTGAACTGAAATGAAATACCAGATTCTGCAATTAGTGAGGTTGATAAGTTGAAAAATCGTGCAAATTGTGATAAAAGAAGAGTTCAGCATACCAAATTCCGTAGTATTACCAAGGTTTATGGCTGCATAGCTAACTGAATGGAAGTTATCACAGTAACGTCTTCTGAGGTCTGGGTACAAGTACCCCAGTCTAAAAATAGCATAAGGGGGCATTTTTCAGAAGGGCTCTATATCCTTTCTTGTTACAAATACCAAACTTAGTATTTTCGCCAAGTTTCATGCTTTTATCACAATTTGCACGATTGCTGGCTGTCATGACCCTTATCAACCTCACTAAATACTTCAGACTTCATTTGTATCTACTTCTCTGATGTATCACGTACCACATATTCCCCTTTTCTGTAATAGCTGATAGAAATTTAAGACGACTTTTGACAGGCTTTAGGTCTGTTTCATGTGATCAAAGTTTTCTTTTCGCCAACTTGAAATTTCGAATTGAACTAAATCGACGTTTGGACATTCGAATCACAACTATTGGCTGACTATTTGCGTCTTATGCATTTGCTGAGCTGAAATTATTTCGATGCCTCACACAATTTGTAAAACAGCATGAAAATGATACGGAAAAGCCTCTTGTTCACACAGAAACGGCAGTTCTTTTGCCGGCACACTTTGAAAGCGACATATTTTGAAAATGGAAGTCTAACCGACACAATTTGAAAGTGGCATCGTGTGAACACTCGAAAACGATAAAAACAGAACACTTTTCGACGTTGTCGGAACGAGGCTGATCGATTCCTTAGATATAGACTAGTAACATCTCTGTGGGTCAAATTCTAGCCTCGTATTTGGGGAGATTGTAACGGGTTCGTTACTGTCAAATGTTCTTTCTTTTCAAATTATGCTGGTATCGTGTCAACGATAGTTGAAACTCTATCAAAGCCACATCTTTTGCGGTTTCAAATTGTGCCTGCATCGTGTGAGCCTACCGCACCGGCTGTCCCAAAAAAAAGTATACAGATTTGGTTAACTCCAGCGATGTGAATTTAGTTTGAATCAATGGCTAATCACTCTCAAAATGTTCCTCGACATCAATCTTGAAAGCTCAAATTTTCGTCCACCTGCAAACCAGAGCTTTGGCCTTTTGGCGTAAGCAAGTTCCTGAAGCACATCGAAATTGATAACTGAAATTAATGAAAAATAAAGAAACTGCCGAATGGGTGACTGGAGGCTGACGTCTGGAAAACAGAAAAGCACAAGATCTAATATTGCTCAAATTTTATCAAGGCTATCGTTGATTTATATGCAGTGCCTTAAGAATTTGCTCAGACCAAAAGGCTAAGGCTCTGGTTTGCAGGAAGAGGCAAATTTGAGCTTTCAAGATTAATATGTCTGCACTCAAAGCACCACCAATACCAACAAACGAGGTACCTATGTTCAAGTTAACTATAGAGGAAAATTTTTAGAGTGATTAGACATTGATTGAAGCTACATTCACATCGCTGGAGTCAAACAAATCCGTATACTTTTTTTTGGGACACTCGGTAGTCTAAGAAGAACATGATTCACTACCTGCAAGAAGTTTTAAGACTGCTCTCCCAGGTACACAAACTTCCAGCTTGCTAGATTTCTTTAAAATTTCTGAGAAGTAATACCAGAACGTGAAGTGTTCCCACGGAAGAAGGCTGCTTGAGAAAAACGGTTCTGCAATGACTGCATCAATCTGGAAAATATATGATTTGTACCGGGTGACTAAAAAACAACTTCCGTTTGCAGGGCCACTGCCCCCCGGATATCAAGGAAATGATATTGGAAAGAATATCATTAAATAGTGGACATGCTCAAATCCATTTTGAAATTTACCTGACTGAAATTGGCCACTCTGTTCCGAAGTTGTGAGGGATTTTCTCCAGTCAAGAAACATTCAAACAGGCCTAAAGTCACGACCACATTTTCCTGACATTCCTGCCCTTCATTAAAGACTTCAACACGCTATAGCACGTGTTATCCTCTTGGGAGGATGAAATCGTCCGGAATAATGTTGTTCATTTTATACATTCATTCATTTCAAATATTTAAGGAGGGTAGCCCTTCAGCAATGCTGATTTTCAAGGGGCCCTCCACTACAAAACTCACAAAAATTAAATACTATTATAACTTAAATTAACCTAATGCAATTTATAGCTGTCAATAAAAACCTTAAAATTTGAAACAAATATTTACAATAAAAGAAAATCCATAAGGCAAACACGTTATTTACAATCAGCTTTCCCTATATACATTGTTTAAATCTATTCAGGGAGGATGCCAGCTTACACTCCAATGAGAGGCCATTCCAAGACTTGGCACCTCTAAACGAAAAACATTTCTGTCCATTTTGGAGTTTTTCTTTGGTAACCTGAGGTCAGTTGCTGTAATCCTAAGATTCCTAGAGGTTAGCTGGGATGTTTTTGTGAAAAGATTAAGCATGTATTGTGGAGCCAGCTCATGAAGAGATCGTGATGTTTCCAATGATGTTTCATATTCATCCTTCCGCAGAGCTAACACATGCTGAAGCTTGTAAAAGCCATCCTGGTAAGGCAAAACATTAGGTCCTCATTTTAGATCCGTTTGAAGGCTTTTCGAAGGGGCTTTCTTAAGAAAATCCCTCACAATTTCAGAACGGAGTAGCCGATTTTAATTAGGAAAATTTGGAAATATATTTGAAGATGCTACCATTGAATAAAACTGAAATGAAAATGAAAATGCTACCTTTGACTATAATTTTGAAAATAGGACTTCAATTTCACGAGGATATAGATTATTTTTGAATTGCATAATAATATGAAAGTGCTAGCTTGATACAATCTGGCAACTTCCTCAAATACAGATCAGTTCGAGTCTTCATTTCCAACAGCTTGGCTTTCACAGCCTTTTTCACGTACATAAGTGAACGAACTTCAGCAAGTTATCGCGGTTCTGACGGGCCTGTCCAGGGAGCAGTGGCCTTTCCAACGGAGGTTGTTATATTTTTACTCACTCAGTAGTAAGAGAAGAACAGAAAATCCTAAATCAGTCTATTCAATAAAGTTTAGGCTTACCCATCGACCATGATTTTACTATTCGATTAATCGTATGCAAAATTGCCGATTAATTGATTAATAGCAGACCTGAATTTAACAATTGCGTCACAGGCAGGAACAAACAAGAGTTCCAAGAATAAAAGGTCAATTTTCAGCAGAATAATGGAATATTTCATCATTATCTTCAATGGCATTCCGGTTCAGTTCCAAATTGGTCTTTGAAATATTCCAGTAAAGTCGATTATTACCTGCAGCCGATTACTCAATTATTCGGCACTAATCGATTAATCGGCCAAATGGTAATCGATTAATCAGACCACGACGATTAATCGAGGGTCGATCGACATGACCTTACAGTATAGGCCATTATTGAAAGTTCAAAAAAACAGTTGGTTTCCGAATATCTTATCGGGGATCACACCAGAGTGATGTGAAAAACCATGCAAATGGATAGTGTGTTATGATCATATCATACCTTAGTCCTTTCAAATTTCGCCTGCCTTCAATTTTGGCTCCCTTTAATTTTCGCCCCTTTAATTTTCGCCCCCCTCGTGCAGAAGTTTCACGGGAGTCTCGCTCCCTTTGATTTTCGCCCCCCTGGTTTGGATTGATATGAGGTAATTTGGATGGATATGGCCCCGAGGAAGAGAGCACAGTGGAACTAGAACAACAAAATCACCCCTCAGACACAGGGGAGGACAATATCATTGTTATCGAAGAGTAATGAATGTCTTGTATATTGTATTACAATCAAAACTAAAGTTTTTTCATAGAAAATAGATTTTTTCGCTTCCTTTAATTTTCGCTCCCTCTAATTTTGGTCCCCTAAAATATTTCCGCAATTCGCCCCCTTTAATTTTCGCCCCCCTCCGGGCGAAAATTAGAGGCAGGCGAAATTTGAAGGGACTAAGGTATCATGTAAAGTTCTTCATTCAGCTTAGTACAAAAAGGGCTCTAAGCTGCACATCGAAAACTCGTTTTGCAACAAGAGAACCGAAAATCTATTTCACAGCTTGAAAACGTACAAGAATCTGAAAACGATTTTTAAAAGTGAAGGCTTTTATTTGTGTTCGAGGATTTTTCTTCCTGTTAATCTCGAAAAATCTTCCATTTCCAGTGATACTTAAAACCAACAAACGAGCTTGACGTTGGATAAGACCATTAGGCCCAGTCTCTATTTACATCCAGGGTGAGTCAAAAAAAATTAACACGCTTGGTGGGCTCTGAAATAAAAAGTACGTGACCGGTATTCAAAAACTAAAACGTTAATCTATCAGTGAAAGGCTAACTTAGATGTCAAAATTTTGTTTGGTAAAATCTCTCACCTTTTAGACCTAAAAATTAGGAAAATGCTTGAAGAAGATGTGTGAATTCCACGTTCGATTCTGGTCCATGATTTACTTGGCATTGAAATTTACGCACTTTTCCTGAAACTGACAATTTTATGGCACTTACATTTCGACTGCAAGTAAATCATTGACCAGGATCGAACGAGGAATTCTCGTTCCCATACAAATCCTTTACCAGCATTTTCCTAATAAGTCTAAATGATGAGTGATTTTACCAAACAAAATTTTCACATCTAAATTAGCCTTTAAGGTCGGGTGAGCTAACAATCCACTGCAAAAATTTGCAAAAACTAATGTTTGAAATATATAAATGCATAAATGCGGCTTGCCAGTCTTTCATGTTTGAGTTCTTCGCACCAGAGGACATTCAATATGACCTACGAACAAATAACCTCCTGCAGCTCCCTAAAACAAATACGTTAGTTTATGAGAACAATTCTTTATCATTTAGAGGAAGCATTTTGTGGAACACGTTATCTGACACGATAAAAGGTGCTCAAAACACAGAGCAATTCAAAAATATGATTAAGAGCTGGAAAGGAGACACTTGCAGTTGCAACATCTGCAGATGATGTGTACATAGATTCATGTATATATTTTACGTTTATATTATGCTAGAACTTTTCTTTAAAACTATTGCTCCCACTAACTGTAAATAAATTTATTATTATTATTATTATTATTATTTGACTGATAGAATAACATTCAGTTTTGAATATCGACCTCGTAATTTTTGCTTCACAGCTCGTCAAACGTGTTAACAAACTTTTTCAATTCATTCCGTATGAAACAATGACTGCTCGTAGAACAGTTTTCAACAGAAAAAATTTCCGGGAAATGAATTACCTGATCTAATGGCAGTAGCTCAAGAAGGTCACTGACGGTTGTATCAGCCAGTTTCATGAATACAATCTTATCTCCAACTTTGTTCAAACACGCCAGCTGCAATATAAACAAATTCTGATCACGATAGATCCTATTGACAATGACGTCAGTTCTTTTGAAATGCATTATTCGCCTCGATATGATGTGGAACATATGTGGAGCTAACTCCCAAAAGCGTGCATTGCTCTCAGCAACGCATGAATTTGTATTGTTTGTGTATCTGCATCAAAAGGGGCATAGTGTAGGTTTCTTGCTGTGTTGGGATTATTTTACTTTTTTTCATAAATTTATCTTGAGTGGGCAGGAAGCATTTTTAGCTACTTGAAGCTAATTTAAGCCCACTACGCATGCCATATCCAGGCATGGGATCCCTACTTTAACGTCCCTTCTGAAAGACGGCGAGGTGAGTTGCGAGGTCAAGCCTCCGAGGTCACCCATCCGGATTTTGACCTCACTCGACCGACCTTAACTTCAATCACTTCACGGAAACTGGAAAAGCCGCTCGGCCACTCACCTTAATTTCTGATCCATTTTCGTTTTGGATAACGCCATACTTTTACTTCACGAATTATATCTGTTTTCCTTTGGCTGGATGGATTCGTTTTTTAACCATCTGCGGAATCTAAACGCGGAAAACTCTCTTCAAGAGCAACATACGTACGTAGAAGTTCGCTTTTCAAACGTTCTCAAACCGGCAGTCTTATTCTAATCATGATATTAGCTATGAAAACGATATAATTCAAAATTTCGGCAAAAGTATACCCACAACTTTTAGACCTTCCTTTGTAATTTATATTACGTGAAAGCACGTAGACTTACCCCCTTAAACACAAAAATAATGAGAAAACAAATTTGATGTTTGAGAATAGACATACCTTTTGGATGATATCTTTTGACATTTGCGAAAATTCAATGTAAGTTACCTAAAAGTAAAAAGAAAATGTCAACTTTTTTGATCAGATACTTGGATGATATCTTTACGGCAATTGTTACTTCAAATCTAAAGAGCTATTTGCACCCAGGGCCTTTTGCAGGCATGTCTGAAAATCAAATTGGCTCAAGTGGAATTAGAGGCGTACGCAGCACCTTAGAAGTGAGGGGGTCTGGGGCGTAGCCCCAGAAAAAATTTTGTGACCACGCCCTTCAGACGCTCGGAAAATGAGGGAAACGCCCTTTTTACTTATATTTTGCATCGTAAAAATGACTGCAATGAAAAACTAATTTTACAAATTAGGTAAAAATAGGCAGGATGTTTTGTTGAATTTGCATTGAGAATTTATACCCAGCATATCAAGTACGAATTACAAAATCGCTTTTCTTCTTTACTGTAAAATTGATTTGGCGCTAGTTGTTGTTATGATATTCAGGAAATGCCACTTGTCGCCACTTCATCGTTGTTTAGTCAGTAAATGGTATCTTTTGCAAGAATCTTTTGAACACAGGAAAATTTTGAAAACAGACATTCTACTTTGGCTTAGAATGCCTCTCCCAACATCGTTCAAGCATTTCTTAGAAACGCAAAACATTGCTCCACCAAACCATAGACAAAACCATTCTCTTCCTGCTGTTCAAGAATCTCGAGCACCACCGCCTGAAAGATCTGCCTGACCCCCCCCCCTGAGATACAAATTTTATTGCATTTTTGTACAAATCTCGAGGACCATCTTTTTGAAAAGTGGGGGGGTCCGGACCCCCCCCCCCATTCCCTCCCTTGGGTACGCCACTGAGTGGAATATGGATCCACAGTGCAGTAGCTGGGCTGATAAAAAATCACCTGAAGCCAAATGTTTCCTATCAGTTCAACTACTATCATCACTACCAATATTACCAATATTACCAACTAATATTACCAATATCATTATGATTAGCTCGTAATATTATATTGTAACTTTTTATTGGAATATAAAAAAAATATCTTGGTATATTTGCGCTGATTGTTACTTCAGCTGCAGGAGGTCAGTCCAATAATAAGTCAAAGATCTTCCAACCAACAAATTCAACATCACCCTTGCTTTGCAAAAACTTTGATGAAGCAAGATGGACAGTGCCGTAAATCCTCGATCAAGACCCCAACTTCCAATGTAGCCCCACAATGGGTGGAACTTGTAGCGACAAAATCGACTTTTAAAAAATGCAATGACAACTTTTCATAATAGTAATAATAACAATACCTTATTTAATGTTAGTTTTTGCGATAGTGTGAGCACTAATATACACTAACATGAAGCAATTTTAGAGATTGCATTATGGAACTTATTGACTGCAAGCGTTGCAGGCGCATTGATTGTGGAAAAACCAATCTTTTATGAGCATTTTGAATTGATATGCAATTTTGAATGACTTTATTTCATTTGGAAGAGAATTCCAAACCTTTGGATCCAAAAAGCTAATCGATTTTATGCCATAATTTGTACTTTTGACTTTAGGAACAACTAGAATGTCATTTCTTCGAAGATTATAGCTGGTTGATTTTTGGGAGAAAATAATCTTTCATAAATGCTGGATTTAAGTTGTGCAAAGTCTTGTAAATTTCAAGTGCCAATAGCCTAATAGAATGAATATGAATTGTAGTAGATTCGGCCTTGATTAGGAGATTACTATATGATGAAGCATAATCTGAGCATAATCTTCATCAAGATTCAAATAAAATATCTACTGAGCAGATCTTTAGATTTATTCTTCATCCTTCGTTATAAAGTCATTACTTTTCGTAAAAACTACCTTTCTTGTGCAAAAGTCGACAGTTTTTCCTACTAGTTTCCGGGAAAACTTTTGCAGCTTTGTTTGTTTTGAATTATTGCTTGAGAGAGTTTCCCTTGTCGGCGATCTGAAACCATTTTGAATTGTGGTGTCTATTAAAAGCAACTGATGCTATTGTGCTTCAAAATCTGTCCTTGTTTACTAACACACTAACCGTTGCACGTATTACCTACATGTAATAGATAGATACCTTCTCAACTGTTTGAGCAGCATACAGAGGCAAGAGTGATACATCGCCAAGGACCAAAGCATGTTTCATTGATTTGTACTGGAATCAAGCAAAGGCAAAGAAATTAAAAATCAAATATTGCAAGAGATTTAGGTTCAATGGAAAAGGGTTCGTCGGTCACGTCTATCCTTCATTCATGAGAAACCAATAAAATTCCCCCAGCATTGATTTCTCTTAATCATGAGATTTTGAATATTCTTACAGCTTCTTAGAAAATTCCTCTAACTTTCGTTGATTTTGTTAAATTGTTTAAATAAAGTACCCACCCAGCATAATCTGGCAAATGATTTCGTTCTAAAATCAGTTGCGAAATTGTTCAGCCATTGTAAATAAGCGATTGTTCTGCTATAATGCCCCTCCCTCCCTTTGTGCAATGTCGAGACCGGTGAAATAGTTGTACACCATAATCATTCAAAGGAAAAACCACGTCTTCTCCAAAATAGCATTGCAATGGGGGGGGGAGGGGGGACGAAAATTCATATTTCTTAACGATTTTGCAACTGATTGCAGTCACTAACTGCAGAATTGTACCTCCTTACAAGATTCCGGAGATGAAACAAATTTAGGTGAAATTTACATCGAAATACTTTATTCAATTACCTTTCTTAAAACAGAACTAAATCTTTGCCAATATGTGTAATCATTGCACATAGTAAATCTTTCTCTGCTCCATACGGTGTGAAGTCCACAAGTGCAGACTGGTTGTTTGCACTCAGCTTCGGAGACTTCGCTGAAAAGAAACGAAGACTCATCCTTAACTTTAAAAATAAAACTTGCCATGATTTCTGCCATTGAATTTAGAACAGATTTCCTTACAATTGGAGCCCGGGGGAAGTACTTAATTTAATAAAATGTGGGGAGGCGCTGCTGAAAAATTAGGAAAAGCACCCAATCCTAGGGGTCCTGGACTTAATTTAGGAAGCTGATATTCTGTTATGGAGTGAACGTTTCAAAAACATTGCCCTGTCCTTGAGTTTATCCAAAGAATTAAAAGATTTCACGTAAGCTCATCAGAAGCCTGTCTGAATGAGTGGAAAGTAGAACCATGTCAGGGAGACGGCTATGAGAAATTAATGCCTTGTCCTGAAGTAGGAATGCTGAAAATGATACCCGGCACGAGCCCCTCACCCCTCCCCCGGATTATGGCATTGTCTTCCGGTTAATGACGGCAT
>REGL01000033.1:13289-25576 GCA_004194395.1 Aurelia aurita complex sp. Pacific | reverse complement strand
ATACGACAAATTACGGTCATTAAAGTTTTCGGACAAACCATTGTCCGTAATGTACTAGCCTAGCCTAAATTTTTCGTTCTTAATGTACCCAACTTACCAGCTAGCCTTGAGGTGCAATTGACGCTTAGAACATATTTCGTCGTGATTGATCAGCTACTTAAGGTCCTATACACGCTGTAAACAAATCACAACAAAATATATAAAAATAGAAAACATACCGTAAACATACCGATTCACTCGTTGCACATTAAACCAGAAACAATAATCATCATGAAATGTAGACACCTTCATTACATCACCTGAGAGAAAACATGCATTGGAAGAAGAGAATCTTCAAGACAAGAAGAATAATTGGTTGCAGAAAATATGTTTCGATTGACTGTAAGAATCTGGTAAATGCTTGTGACGGGCAACGAAAAAGCCTCGATGATTATCCCTCTGAAAATTCTTCGAGATCGCAAATGGCTTCATGCCACTGCTAGCAATTTGCTACTGAAAACGAACCAACCAAATTTGGACGAACCTTCTAACGTCTTTTCTCGCAAGTGAAAAGGTCTATCAAGACAATAAAGATAAAATTGTCACTAGGAGTTTTGTCAAAGGATGTAAAAAAAACGTCAACCCTGCTATCCTTGCAGCACTAGGACAAATATTTCCATCGAAATCAAGGAGTGTTAGCAAAACAAAGAAGATGGAGAGATGACACCTGATGGAGAATAAATGGCGACAAAAGCATACACAGAGCTTGTTGCTCTATTCTTGGAAAGTCGGAATCATATTCGTGCTCTTTTGTTTACCCAGCTACGGGTGCAGACTTTTCTGTATAATGTTCTGCTGTGCTACAGTGCTATAAATAAAAAAGTATACAGGAAGCCGCAGCTGACAACTAGAACTAAAATAGAGTTACCTTCGTCGACGTTCAGCTCTTGTGGAAGATAATATACAGCCTGCATCCAATGATCTCGCCACTATAAAGAGAAGATTCATAAAGTATTGGGAAGTGAATAGGAGGTCTCCTCCCTCCACGGAGCATTGTTCATTATACAGTCGATACCTCACTCAAGAAACCAAATGTGCCATCCCGGTTATCACCATACTGGCTGCAATATTAACAATATTTTCATAAATATGATCAAAGAGAAAATTCAAAACAAGATGGACTTCATTTTCGCAGGTCTTTAGTAAATGTTCTGAGGATAGATGCAGATCTATTCCAAAGCTTGGCACTCAGGTACGAGCAGCACTGTTGCCCTGTTGTTGACGGAATAAATCAGTTTATACGTTTTACCTCAGCATTACTACGAGGGAAAGCGGTAGAGCTTTGAAATCTTATAATAAACACGCTTGATAAGTAATGAAGCATGAAAGATCACCCCTAAGTGGGGAAACCCTATTTGAATTCTTTCTCCGCTGCGGGAGGACCCCTTGAAAACCAGCACTTGTGCTGTAGGGCTGCCCTCCCCCTTAACTAAATATATAAAATATGAAAATATATGAAATACATTTTCACATCTCTGTTTTTTGTATGAAAATTAAAACGGATTACATCTGTCTACAGATTTGAAATACCGGGTGTCCCAAAAAAAAGTATACAGATTTGGTTAACTCCAGCGATTTTAATTTAGCTTTAATCAATGGCTAATTACTCTCAAAATGTTCCTTAATAATAATAATAATAATAATAATAATAATAATAATAATAATAATAATAATAATAATAATAATAATAATAATAATAATAATAATAATAATAATAATAATAATAATAATAATAATGGCAACCAATTCTCCATTCCTTGATATTTAACTTGAACATAGATACCTCATTTGTTGGCATTGGTGCTGTGAGAGCAGTAATATCAATCTTTAAAGCTCAAATTTTTGTCAACCTGCAAACCAGAGCTTTGGCCTTTTGGCCTAAGCAAGTTCCTGAGGCACATCAAAATTAATAACTGAAATTAATGAAAAATTAAGAAAATGCCCGATGGGTGACTGGGGGGTGACCTCTGGAAAACAGAATAACACAAGATCTAATATTGCTCAAATTTTATAAAGGTTATCATTGATTTATATGCAGTGCCTTAAGAATTTGCTTAGGCCAAAAGGCTAAAGCTCTGGTTTGCAGGAAGAGGCAACTTTGAGCTTTCAAGATAAATATGTCTGCTTTCAAAGCATCAATACCAACAAACAAGGTACCTAAGTTCAAGTTAACCATTGAGGAAAATTTTTAGAGTGATTAGACATTGATTGAAGCTAAATTCACATCGCTGGAGTCAACCAAATCCGTATACATTTTTTGGCACACCCGGTAGAAAGAATTCAACCAGCTTTATCTATCAAATCATCAAATTGTTATCCTTACCCGGACTTCCTCTGGATTTTTTGATGAGCATTTTGGTACCATGCTCAAGTTTATTTCTTTTTCTTCATCTAGGTATATTTCCCACCATAAAACAACACAATGAATGGTTCCGGGTTTCGTTATTTTGATTTCTTCATCGTAAGATTTTGTACCAGTGCCATTTTTAAGATCTTTGGTCTTCTTGGAGAAATCAAACCTGAAAGTAAATAAAATCAGATCTGAAATTTTACATCCTGATGAAAATAAAACTTCTGAGAATCTCCATCTGTAATAGTTTGCTGTGGTTGAGAATAGACCAAACAATATTCAAGCAATTTTCAAAATTTATGGAAAAGCTCACGTGGCAAGTTCGACAAATTAGTCCTCTTAAAATTGACAGAAACATCCTGGTGCGAGAAGAGTGGACGAGTCAATTATAAAGTTTTTGTCAGGTGACTGAAGTTAAGCTCGGTCGAGTGAGGTCAAACAACGGATAGGTGACCTCTCGGACGCCTGACCTCGCAACTCACCTCGCCGTCTTTCGGAAGGCACGTTAAACTAGGGGTCCCAAGCCTGGATGCGGTATGCATAGTGGGATTAAATTAGCGTTAAGTGACTAGAAATGCTTCCTGCCCATTCAAAATGAATCACTGAAAAAAAGCCTTCATCTGCACAGAATTTCAATTCTAGAGCCAGTCTGTGGTGAAAATTATTCAAAATAAAAAATCGCAGCAATACCGTCGTTTCCATCATAAACTATTTTGAATTTCCAGATTTTTTAGGGAGTTTGGAGGCGAATTTTGATCCACGCGGTTGTATAAGTATTGGTCCTTGTATCATAAAATATCAAATGAGCATAGTACAGGGTGTCCCAAAAACATGTGCGCCGTTTTGAATGGCTACTGTGGAGGAGCCATAAATCTAACTTTCCTTCTTTTCAGATTCGTGAATAGGAGAGATTTCAACTTGGAGTTTGGCACCGAGTTTGTCTAAATCTGACAAATGGTTGCTGATTCATTGAGAAAGAAAGTCACCATCACTGGTTGCTTCAAAACCAGAGGATTTTATCTCCGTACTTAACGTTATAACTTGAATTTTAACAATAAATGGACTTAAACTTTACAGTTATGCCAGGAAACGCATTTGGGAGTAATTAATGACCATATTCTTCAACAATATCGACCAAGCAGCATCAGTCTTAGAAGCAAAATATCTGATGGACGAATGACATGGCCTGAAGCACTTGTGTTGCACATTTCCATTCCTAGCAACCCTAGCTATGTCCAATATTCTTGGTTGTCACAAAATTCAATGTATGATTACCTGTCTCACTTATAAACATCAGGAAAATGGGCTAGGTATGTTTTTTTCAATCAATTTCGTTGATTTTAACGCTATGGAGAATTATGAATCCTCTGGTTTTGAGGCAGCCAAGAATTTTGGCTTTCTTGCTCCATAAATCAGCAACTAGCCATCAGATTTACTCAAACTCGAGGCCAACCTTTAATTTGAAGTCTCTTCTGTCAAGAATCTTAAAAACAGAAAAATCGGATTTATGGCTGCTCCGCAGAAGCCACTCAAACAGCGCACATGTTTTTTGGGACACCCTGTATGTTTCAGGATGTTTCAGGCAAACCTAGATTATAATCGATACCTAAAAAGATCAGAAAAGAGCTGATGAAAAATGATGATACCTCACAGCTTCAGTTGGACTTGACAGCATGCATAGATCTTCGACCTCGTCGATATGCAACTCATCTGCAGATGCTGTTCCTTTGCATCCTTTTAACGAACTCATTGTCAATAGTGGAGATTGATCAGAAAACTGCAGAAAGTGACAATTTTATAATTTAAGTTTATGTATGTATGTATGTAAAATTTTGCCATACAAAGTAAAAATTGAAAATGTAATAAAGGAAAGAAGAAAAGCTATTTACATGTATAANCCATTGTCCGTAATGTACTAGCCTAGCCTAAATTTTTCGTTCTTAATGTACCCAACTTACCAGCTAGCCTTGAGGTGCAATTGACGCTTAGAACATATTTCGTCGTGATTGATCAGCTACTTAAGGTCCTATACACGCTGTAAACAAATCACAACAAAATATATAAAAATAGAAAACATACCGTAAACATACCGATTCACTCGTTGCACATTAAACCAGAAACAATAATCATCATGAAATGTAGACACCTTCATTACATCACCTGAGAGAAAACATGCATTAGAAGAAGAGAATCTTCAAGACAAGAAGAATAATTGGTTGCAGAAAATATGTTTCGATTGACTGTAAGAATCTGGTAAATGCTTGTGACGGGCAACGAAAAAGCCTCGATGATTATCCCTCTGAAAATTCTTCGAGATCGCAAATGGCTTCATGCCACTGCGAGCAGTGTTGCTACTGAAAACGAGCCAACCAAATTCTCGCAAGTGAAAAGGTCTATCAAGACAATAAAGATAAAATTGTCACTAGGAGTTTTGTCAAAGGATGTAAGAAAAACGTCAACCCTGCTATCCTTGCAGCACTAAGACGAATATTTCCATCGAAATCAAGGAATGTTAGCAAAAACAAAGAAGACGGAGAGATGACACCTGATGGAGAATAAATGACGACAAAAGCATACTCAGAGCTTGTTGCTCTATTCTTGGAAAGTCGAAATCTCATTCGTGCTCTTTTGTTTACCCAGCTACGGTAAAGACTTTTCTGTATAATTTTCTGCTGTGCCACAGTGCTACAAATAAAAAAGTATACAGGAAGCCACAGCTGACAACTAGAACTAAAATAGAGTTACCTTCGTCAACGTTCAGCTCTTGTGGAAGATAATATACAGCCTGCATCCAATGATCTCGCCACTATAAAGAGAAGATTTTCATAAAGTATTGGGAAGTGACTAGGAGGTCTCGTCCCTCCACGGAGCATTGTTTATCATACAGTCGATACTTCACTCAAGAAACCAAATGTGCCATCCCGGTTATCACCATACAGGCTGCAATATTAACAATATTTTCATAAATGTGATCAAAGAGAAAAATCAAAACAAGATGGACTTCATTTTCGCAGGTCTTTAGTAAATGTTCTAAGCATAGATGAAGATCTATTCCAAAGCTTGGCACTCAGTTACGAGAAGCACTGTTGCCCGTTGTTGACGGATTAAATCAGTTTATACGTCAGCATTACTACGAGGGAAAGCGGTAGAGCTGTGAACTCTCATAACAAACACGCTTGATAAGTAATGAAGCTAGCCTGCGTGCAGACTTTACTTTCCACTGCGAAGGATTGGCTCTCCTTCGCAGTGGAAAGTAAATTCTGCACGCAGGCTATAATGAAGCATGAAAGATCACCCCTAAGTGGGGAAAACTTATTTGAATTTTTCTTCGTTGCGAGAGGGCCCCTTGAAAACCAGCACTTGTGCTGTAGGGCTGCCCTCCCCCTTAACTAAATATATAAAATCTGAAAAGATATGAAATACATTTTCACATCTCTGTTTTTTGTATGAAAATTAAAGCAGATTACATCTGTCTACGGATTTGAAATAGAATGAATTAAACCAGCTTTATCTATCAAATCATCAAATTGTTATCCTTACCCGGACTTCCTCTGGATTTTGCGATGAGCATTTTGGTACCATGCTCAAGTTTATTTCTTTTTCTTCATCTAGGTATATTTCCCACCATAGAACAACACAATGAATCGTTCCGGGTTTCGTTATTCTGATTTCTTTATCGTGAGATTTTGCACCAGTGTCATTTTTAAGATCTTTGGCCTTCTTGGAGAAATCAAACCTGAAAGTAAATAAAATCAGATCTGAAATGTTACATTCTGATGCAAGTAAAACTTCTGCGAATATCCGTCCATAATAGTTTGCTGTGGTTGAAAATAGGCCATACAATATTCAAGCAATTTTCAAAATTTACGGAAAAGCTCACGTGGCAAATTCGACAAATTAGTCCTCTTAAAATTGACAGAAACATCCTGGTGCGAGATGAGTGGACGAGTCGCTTATACAGTTTTCGTCAGGTAACTGAAGTTAAGCTCGGACGAGTGAGGTCAAACAACGGATAGTGACCTCTCGGAGGCCTGACCTCGCAACTCACCTCGCCGTCTTTCGGAAGGGACGTTAAACTAGGGGTCCCATGCCTGCATGCGGTATGCATAGTGGGCTTAAATTAGCTTTAAGTAGCTAAAAATACTTCCAGCCCATTCAAAATTAATTACAGAAAAAAAGTCTTCGTCTGCACAGAATTTCAATTCTAGAGTCAGTATGTGGTGAAAATTATTCAAAATAAAAAATGGCAGCAATACCGTCGTTTCCATCATACACTTGTTGGGGATACGTGCAAGCTCAAGTTGACGAGGACGTGGATATCCCCTCGGGGACTATGAACGCATGCGTAGTGTGTAAAATTTTGCTGAATTGATTACGTAATGCCACTATTTTCATCACGAACTTCGCCTGCAGATATTTTTATTTGAATGATTGAATTATGTCCACAGCGCATGCGTTCAAAGTCCCCATGCTGATTGGCTGTCAAGTTGACCCAAACACAAAGCTGAAAAACAAACGGGGAGTACCATGTATCCCCAACAAAAACTATTTTGAATTTCCAGATTTTTTAGGGAGTGCGAATTTTGATCCATGCGGTTGTATAAGTATTGGCCCCTGTATCATAAAATATCAAATGAGCATATTATGTTTCAGGATGTTTTAGGCAACCTAGATTATTATCGATACCTAAAAAGATCAGAAAAGAGTTGATGAAAAATGATGTTACCTCACAACTTCAGTTGGACTGGACAGCATGCATAGATCTTCGACCTCGTCGATATGCAACTCATCTGCAGATGCCGTTCCTTTGCATCCTTTTAACGAACTCATTGTCAATAGTGGAGATTGATCAGAAAACTGCAGAAAGTGATAATTTTATAATTTTAGTTTTGGTATCATTGCACAAAAACATCTTCGTCACATTAACGCGAAGCACGTTTTTCCTAAAATGCTAAGCAGGGGTGATTTTGCAAACAAATTAATCAGGTCTTCGAAAAGATAAAGCGATTTACCTTTCTGGAGAATAGATATCATACCTCTCAGTGCTCTCAATCGAATCAAAATAAACAGAGAGAGAACTTGCAGTGGGAACTAGGTGACCCCGTGTCTTTTCCCGCTATGCATGGGGCCAATAATGTATTATAGTTAGTTTTAGATTTTACTTGATACATAAAAAAAAGAGAGAGAAATCATTTTGCTTGGGTGTGCTGAAGGTTTGAAACCTATTGCTCAGAACGGAGAATTATTTTGTCTTGCCGGAGGCCTGGTTCTTTTCTTTAACAAAATTCCACACTTGCTGACATGCCACAGTTTTTTCAAACGACGAGTTTAGAAAATTAAGTTCTACAAAAGCCTTCAGAATGCAAACTGTCTACTGTCTGTCTCTACAATGCAGCTTCCAAGCTCTAGACAACAGTCTCAAGCAGGGAAAGTCAGGAAAGTCAAAAGTATCACAAAATTTTAAGAGATATGGCCTAAATTTGGAAAATAACAATGGTCTTTTTTGTCTCAATTCATCTTATTCTCATCTCATTCCAGCTACGTTCACTCCCCAGTAAGATAATCAATCTTCCTAAAAACATGAATTTGCTTGAGAGCAAGGAAGAAAAATTCACAGTGACATGCAGTGCTATACCGTAAAAGCTCTATTAAGCCCCCGGGGGCTTATTTAATTTTGGACACTTTATAGTGCATTTTGCACCATATTTTGGGGTTTAAACATACAATTTTACGAGTTAAATACATGAATTCGACAAGGTTTTACTTCACAACACATCAACATTAACATGCAAACTTAATTAGCTCAATAAAGGGAGAATCTTTGGTAACCTCTAGAATTTGATATAAGTGGGGGGGGGGATGCTTAATAGAGAGGGAGGCTTAATATAGCTTTTACGGAATTCATCTTTCCAACAAGGCAAATTCAGGTATGCCTTTCGTGAAGCGTTCATTTGATACTTGGCAGTAGGTGTACATATCCTGTCGATCAACCGTCACTTTCCGGACAAATATAATAGTAGGCAATCAAAACACAAGGTTTACAAAAACAAGAGCCTCTATTCCTAATGTCATATTTACCTTTAGGCCAACAATCTTTTGTCTTTTCCATAACGAATGACTTTCTGCAAGTTGAATATAAACATTTCCCATCGATGGAATCACTTTACAGCCTTCCTGTAATAGAAATCTTTTTGTAGATTCAATCATATTGAAAGATTCATTTTGAAACAAAATTCTAGGGAGAGACTTTGGGAGCGATTGTCCACATAAACGACCCCTCCTGCAACATAAGTCGTCTGTTGGTGTCAACTGCAATTGTGCTTGTTTCAAATGCCAGATGGACCAAGCTTAAAGAGCTCATCAAAACAAGACTTAAACAAAACCAAAACAGCTCATACCAGCAGCCTATCATAGCGATACCAACAGCCACGTTATCAGTCTATACATATTGCCTCAATTAAAATTTTTGCATGACTCCATTGTTTTCAAACAAAAAAGGGTTTTCCCACAACAATTAGCAGCGACCACACCCTGTCAATTCCTTACGTGACTGTGTCCGTCACTATACGTTTTTTGTTTATAAGAAACTTGGATTAGGCAATAGACCATTTTGACATTTAGAAAAAGGATCTGGGGAGAGCAATATTTTTCTGGTAAATGGCTGCCACAGGGCTATGAATTGAACTGTGGCAGCCATTTACCAGAAAAATGTTGCTCTCCCCAGGCCCTTTTCTAAATGTCAAAATGGTCTATAGACCTTTTAGCTATTCTGAAAAGAATCAGAATGGAAGAACATTCTGCTACATTTTGTAGAATTTTCGAATGTACACAATAGTGGTAGAAGCTCTAACGCCACTCGATCGAGCGTCGCGTATCAAAATGTATAAAAATAACGCTCGATCCAGGCTTTTTGTAGAACAGCTAAAAGGTCTATTGCACTAAAACTTTCTTAATTCAGCATGAAAATTTTCATATTATAGTACTAAACATTTATCAATTTGTTTCTAATTTTTCAAATGAATGAATTATCATTATCATAATATCCTTGCGATTAGTCTAAAATTTCTTAAGAATTCTCAAATGTTTGTTGGTGACCCAAAAAAAACTTCACCAGCTAGATCACATACAGCTTCATGAAAGCAAATCTTATGAACACAAACAAGGGATGAGCATGTAGCTGAAAGACTTAGCTATCTTAGCATAGGGCTCAAATCTTTCAAATCTAAAAAAGGTGGGTGTAAAATCCATTCCATTTTTCTTTGAATTAAGTGACTTGAAAGGAACTTATAGTACTTTGCTGTAGATCTGTCATAGAAATATTTTGATATCTTGATTTTTTTCCAAATGACGGCAATTTAATGATTTTTGAAAAAATGGATAGAAAATGTTGGTAACATTTAAATCATCGAAAATCCTAAACCAAACGAAGAAAATCATATAACTTTCAAAAATATCATAGTTTATAAAGGTCTACAATATGGTGGCAAGCAGAAATCTGTAGCTTTTCTAGTTTAGGATTTAGAAATCTTATGACGTCATAGCCTCAAATTTAATAAATGCCGCCACATTGAAACTAATCAAGATATCAGTAAATTGCCGCAGCAGATATACAGCAAGAAACCCTCAATTCCTTCCAAGCAATTTAATTCAAAGGAAACTGTAATAGAATTTTACACCGACCTTTTTAAAGATTTGAGCCCTATGTTAGCTATCTTTTGAGATGTTGCTTGGCCAGTTTGAGCTTTGCCTAAGCCTACCGTCCGAAAAAACAGTTTCAAACATTTGCTATTTCGTTCATTCGTCTGGCTATTCCCTCCTTATCCTGAATTCCAAATTTGCTTTGGAAGATGGCATTTGAAAAAGGAACGGATGTCAGTCATTTTGCACACAAAAGATTCCCCTAGACGAATCCATAGCTACGTTGAGTTTTCACAAAATGTTGACTGGAAAATGATGGTGATTATTTCACTCAAAATGAGGAATCCAGGATTTAAAATTTCCTTTGAATCTGGTTTTCGGATCGTAATCATTGCTCAAAATGACCATGCAGCATCTCAAAAGATAGCTAAGCCTTTTCACTAAACTGTGATACAAATCATTTGTCAATATCTCTTGATTTCACAGAGCTAGTTATTATCTAGCTCGTGAAGTTCCTTTTATCACCTGGTAGTACTACAGTTTCTTGAAATTTTGGCCATCTTAGTACCAGTTTCATATAAAAACGTGTATTATGGACGCGCTACGATTTATCGGGTAGGCTGGCTTTAAATATCTGTTCTTGGCTATACTCTAGCTGTGGAGACAGGTTTCAACGAGAGAAAGGGCCTAATACCTGAAGCAAAGTGTTGTGTGCATGTCTGAGCGTGGGAAGCACTCCTTCACCAATGAGTTCGGTATCGAATATTTCAGTCACCAAAATGTTAGCTCTCTCCGCCATGTCCATACCTATAAGAAAAGAACTTCCATGGCAGGTATTCCGATGCATGTTAAGTATCGAGACAAACCACTGTCACAGAGATCTAGCCTAACTTTAGAGACAAAGGCTAAAAGTTCACAGAAAATACCGGGTGATGCAAAACGTGAACCGAGAAATCCTTAAGACAAAAAGAGTAATCAAGAGAAATCAGTGGTTCAAACGTTGTTTGGTAGCTAAATGGCTTGGCTACATTCCACGCTGCATCGTTATCGCAAATATACGAAAGTAAGGATTTAGTGAAACCAGGGAGATCTAAAATCTTAAATGTTCTGTTTCTGTGTTAGTTCTGTTTCACATTAGATGCCAAGCTTAGTTTGCGACCTCAAACCAATGAAGAGCTGCGCTCGTGACATTCAAATTTCATCACAAACCTGACCCGACATCTAATGTTAGACATAATCTAACATAGTATCCATTAGGTTTAATCGTTCGTAGTGTACCTAATTGTATGTAGTTTAACGTTGCGTGTCTTTTCTATTGGCCATGGGGTAGTCATTGTCCTTCGCTCCCCTTGGCATCGCCCCTGTAGTGTTGTACAGTAATTAGGAAGGTATAGTAGAATGTAAGATTTATTGTAATATTTTATATGCATAAAAAAAGATCTAAAATCCATCGAAATTCATCAAAAACAGGCGATCGATTTGATCAGTATGAGACAATAACGAATACGTTTTGCATTAGCTTGGGAATAGGCATATCAGATCGAATTCCCAGTGCATGCAAACAATAACGAAAATGAAGTTTCTATTCCCGCCAGAATGAAAATTCTAATACCACAAGGGGATTGTTTGGATGCATCCAATATGAGTTTCATATTCCAAGGATGATAAGCAAATTCCTTGTCGCTCTGCAGCTGATCAAAATCAATCCCCTATTTTTTACGAATTTTGACGAGCTTTAGAACTGCCTGTATGCGATCTCGATAGAAATAGCCAAAAATTGTAGCGATGCAACCAAGCCAATTAGCTACCAACCAATGTTTGGATCATTGATTTCGGTGGATTCTTCTATTTCGTGACACAGATTTTCTAAGTTCACTTTTTATTGAGCATAGGGCTCAAATCTTTCAAATCTTTAAAAAGGTGGGTGTAAAATTCTATTTCATTTTTTTTTATTGAATGGCTTGAAAGGAACTTATGGTACTTTGCTGTAAATCTGCCATGGAAATAGTTTGATATCTTAATTTGTTTTCAAAATGGCGGCAATTTAATTAGTTTGAAAAAATTGATGGAAAATTTTGAAAACATTTAAAGGCACACTGTCCCCTCGATAATTTGCTTCATCCAAAGAAAGCAAAGTCATTCATGCATAATATCCATGGCCATGAAAATTACGCATGACTGATCCAGCCTTCGTTGAATAAAGGAAATTAGCGTAAATTTGTGGAATATTCAATGGAGATCTTTATCGATTTCTTTCATT
>REGL01000032.1:670244-682750 GCA_004194395.1 Aurelia aurita complex sp. Pacific | reverse complement strand
AACGAAAGTTCTATCATTTAGAATACAATATCCGCGCGGAATATTTTTCCCGCGGTCACCGCAATGATAACGCCTGAAAACGTAAAGTTCTAACTGAAGCGGAATTCACACTTGATCAGTTTTTCTTAACGCTGTCCAAATATGACCTGAGTTTGCCCAATAAGCGTCGCGTTGTGAGCGGTTGTATCAATAGAAGCGAGCGTCAAGAAAAACGCTCTACAGCTCTGGAGTTGAATAGAAAGTTACGGCTGAGCGACCTTGCATTGTCTAAAACTCCGCCCGCTCGGAAAATCTCATTGACTGGAAATCAGCCTTTACGCGGAGAATTGTTACTAAAAATAAACGAGTTTGAAGTAGTACATAGATGGTAACTGAATGGGTAAAAAGTTGGTTTGAATAAGCATGTTTTTCGTTACTATTGTAAATACGGATTAAACGCGAATATAAACTGGAGGGGCAGTTCACTCTTTCGAAAAAACGTATAGTCTTGTACAAGATTTTTTCACATCAAAAGGAATTTTAACTGAGTTTTAGTGAATTTCGCTCAAAACGAAAGGACTTTGGCCAAAGGTGTACGAAATTTTGTGAGTGAAATGCCCTTCGTATAAAAAATAAGCAAAAGGAATTTTACTGAGTTTTGGTGGATTTCGCTCAAAACAAAAGGATTTTGGCCAAAGGTGTACGAAATTTTGTGAATGAAATGCTGACCTAAATATCATACATGCCCTAGCCACATTCATTATGGATGCAAACTGTTTCAAACGGGCTTCCTCTGCGGAAAAATAACTGGATGTTTCAACACCAAAAAGTATTTCATTATACACGTTTTTTTTTATAAGAAACTTGGATCAGCACTTCGTACTACAAGTTTCTTAATTTCACATAAAAATTTCGGTGTTTTAGTAGTAAAAGTTTCTTAATTAGTTTCTTATTTTTTTGGGCCTAAAATTGCGGTATTGTTCGAAGTTGAGCCTTCTTCTAGAGAAAGGGCTTCCATTTTGCATTGACATTGTCATCAAGAAGAAGCCATGCACATCCAGGCAAAAATTTACCAATTTTGCAGTTAAATGTCAAGAAAAGACGAAGGCACCTTTGTTAGAGAGACATAGAATAAGAGAGATATACAGAAATAAAGTTTTAGAGTTTCTTAACTGCTCTTGGGCGTAGTACTAGACTTTCTAAAATTTTTGGTCATCGTAGTACTAGTTTCTTATAAACCAGTTTCTTATAAAAAAAACGTGCAGTGCATTTTAGCAGTATGATGATGATGATGATGATGATGATAAAAGTAAGACTCACCGGTATGCCAGCCCAATACGGAGTCAAAGCCCCACTTGCGTCCTTGATCTTTGAGCCAAGAGTAAAACTGCAAATCATGATAATCAAACCAAAAAGGAGTTCCATCACGCCAATAACAATACCACCAATGGCATGACCTCTAGTTAACGGAGCGCCCATGCTTGCTTTAATCTAAAGGAAGGCTTGCGAAGTATTCGTTCAATCGGATACGGGATGCCGCAGTGATGAGAAGCTTTCACGCGTCTTTTGCCGGACGGTGCTGCTGCTTTGTAGAACTTCGCCGAAGTTGTAGATAACTTTAGGCGTAATTTGAGAGCATTCACCACTTGCTGAAGCTATATGGAGCTTGGAGAGCCTTTGTTGATGCTTTCGAGGCAAAGCAGATACTGTTGCGTTTAGCGGCTGAAGTAGGATATTGTCTTTATCCGAGTCTGGGAGGTCTCCGCTCTGATAAATCAAGCGAAGATAAACAGTTGCGTTCGCTCTTAAAGTCGGTGAATTCCGAAGGAACTTTCTAGATAACTTCCTGAAGCCAAATAACCTTCTGGAGTTGCTAAAGAGTCTTACAGTGACTAAAGAGTCTTCGAGTGATCTGCGAATAAGATCGCGCGTCCTTCTTCACCACGAGCAAGTTGCTTTATGACTTACATTAAGACGGCCGCAATTGAAAAAGAAAGCTTCGTTGGATGCGAAGGGCAACAATTATTTTGTTTTGTTTGTATAGCAACAAAAATATAACATTTGTTTTTGAATTCATTTTGCTTCAAATGCATTTTTGTGAACACGGGGGTACCAACACCTGTTATTCTATTGTATTATATTGTCCTCTATTGTTATCGATCCCCGAGTGGTTTTAATGATTATTGTTATTATTCATTTTTATTCAGGTACATAGCATAATTCCTTAGTGAGTTCTCTCTTCTGGTGGTTTGATTTCCCTCAGGGGGATTTTCATTTAAATGATTAATCAGCGAAAAGGGTAGCCTACGTGATTTCAGAATGGCTTAGGAAATGGAGGGGCATTGGGGGAAGTGTGCCCCCCAAGAACTTGCAATAAATGAAAAAGGAATCCCGTTGTTTGCCCCTTTGGCTTAAATGATTAATGAGCAAGAAGGGTTGACTTATCGAGATAGATTTAAAACTGTTTTCCACTCATCCCTTACCTACCCACACGGGTCCTGATTTCAGAATGACGTAGGAAATGGAGGGGCACTGGGGGAACGTGCCCCCCAAGAATTTGCAATAAATGAAAAAGGAATCCCTTTGTTTGCCCCTTTGGCTTAAATGATTAATGACCAAGAAGGGTTGACTTATAGAGATAGATTTAAAACTGTTTTCCATTCATCCCTTTCCTACCCACACGGGTCCTGATTTCAGAATCACGTAGGAAATGGAGGGGCACTGGAGGGAAGTGTGCCCCGCAAGAACTTGCAATAAATGAAAAAGGAATCCCTTTGTTTGCCCCTTTGGCTTAAATGATTAATGAGTAAGAAGGGTTGACTTATAGAGATAGATTTAAAACTGTTTTCCACTCATCCCTTACCTACCCACACGGGTCCTGATTTCAGAATGACGTAGGAAATGGAGGGGCATTGGGGGAACGTGCCCCCCAAGAACTTGCAATAAATGAAAAGGAATCCCTTTGTTTGCCCCTTTGGCTTAAATGATTAATGAGCGAGAAGGGT
Source organism: Aurelia aurita complex sp. Pacific (assembly GCA_004194395.1). NCBI lineage: Eukaryota > Metazoa > Cnidaria > Scyphozoa > Semaeostomeae > Ulmaridae > Aurelia > Aurelia aurita complex sp. Pacific. The sequence goes on along the minus strand of REGL01000032.1, from coordinate 679,766 downwards.
TGACTTATCGAGATAGATTTTAAAACTGTTTTCAACTCATCCCTTCCTACCCACACGGGTCCTGATTTCAGAATGACGTAGGAAATGGAGAGGCATGGGGGAACGTGCCCCCCCCCCCCAAGAATTTGCAACAAATGAAAAAGGAATTCCTTTGTTTGCCCTTTTGGCTAAAAAATTATTAATGAGCAAGAAGGGTGGACTGATTGAGATCGATTTAAAACTGTTTTCCACTCATCCCTTTCCTACCCACACGGGTCCTGATTTCAGAATGACGTAGGAAATGGAGGGGCACTGGGGGAACGTGTGCCCCCAAGATTTTGCAATAAACGATAAAAGGAATCCCTTTGTTGCAACAACTACCCCTTTGGCTTGAGGAAAAATTGTCCTTGAAAATGTCGTGTTCTCTTTCCACGTTTAAGGTGCTTTCCACGGCTCCGATGGGTTTAAACTCATTTTTTTATAAGACACTAAGGTCCGAGGCTGGTAAGCAGCTTCTTAAATTTTTGGGCCATTTTGCTACCACAAGTTTCTTACGTGTTTCTTATACTTTTATTGCCGGAAGTTTAGAGTTGAATTTGTCTTGTCTAAAGGGTTCCATAATTACTTAGTCGCACTCAAAATAATGTCCAAACAGTTGCTTTAACTGCACAATGTCAAAATATTTTTGAGTGTGATTGGAAAATTAAAACTGAAAATTGCAGAAGTTTCTTAGCTTTTTTCGATTCAGGTAGGGTTGTTTCTTGGCTTTCGAAAAATTGGGCCTACCGTTTCTTATAAGCGGTTTCTTACAACAACAAAAATGAGTGTAATTCCCTAGCGATTTCTATTTCCTATTGATTTTAAGCAGTGTCGACTTGGTGGCTTGATTCCCTTGTGGGATATTGATTTAAATGATTAATCAGCAAAAAAGGGTTGACTGATCGAGAAATTTGACCGAGATAGATTTAAAACTGCTTTCTACCTGTGGTAGTGTGATTGGTTGATCAAGGGAGGGCATGGAACACTGGGAACCATGGTCCTACCAAAGGTTTCCCTGTCATTTTGCAATGCAAGGATTAAGACATTGCGTTGCGGAAAGGGACCTCTGCGTAGGAAAATAGTGCGTCAAGATCTTCATCATTCCCCAATCCTTATGTAACATAACGTCCCCTGAAATGTTTCCCCCTTTTCATAACTATTATTCACACGTCAGGCCAAAAGATCGTGGCGCTCAGCAGTTTCCCCTTTCCTTCTTGGGAAATCGGGGCAAATAGACCATTCCCATGATTACGTCATCACCAGTGCGCGCAATGCATGCTGGTACTTGTAGTTAAACACCTGGCCGAGTCAGTGTGTTTTGTATAGGAAGTGTATGAGAAGTCCTGTATTGCGTTGGAAATATCGAAGAAAAATTCGAAAAATCAACTACATTTACGGAAGCACATAACCCCAGATGTTTCAGAAACTCAAGTCCTGGATTCAGTTTGACTACAGCGCAGACGAAGGAATTTCTAGGGGGAAGAGTTGACGAAAGTGCAGTGTGGCCTAATGAAAACATTGGCCTAACGACACGCTCGTTACGCCTTAGGCGCGACAAATCAGCAAGATCTCATCAATCAAGCCTCTGCGGAGGAGAGTGCAAGACCGTGCACAAAGAAACAAATCAAAGCTCGCTGATTACAGTGATTTATATGGAAAATGAAACCTATGTGTATTTATACTCGACAGTGCGAGATAATTACTTCTAACCGAAAAAAATTTAGTAGGGCTTTCCTTGAATAATTATCGCTTCCAAACTATTCCCAATTAAAAACTTGTTAAATGTTAAGCTACCAAGGGGCCAATGGAGGGGCCAATGGCTGGAATGTCCTATTAGCTATTCCACAGGGCTCAAGGAGTGTCAGTAAAAACCAACAAAATGCTTTGCACGTAGACAGACAGTAATCGCAGCAGTTTTGTTCCTCTGCTTTAAATGTTTACATCGCCAAAAAAAACGACTCATAATCTACTTAACCATGTAACGTCGGAAGCACTTAGCCTCGTAAGGAAGTAACATTAGACAGCCAGCCACGCCAACTTTTTGGCTCACCAATTAGAAAGCAGCATTTGCATACAAGCAGGCCAAACTGAGACCAATGTCGAATTTCAAAGTTTTGAGTAAATTTCTTAGCGGAGCTACCTAACCTCCTCATAGAATGCGTGCTGCATAATACTTCAAGTTTCTCCACTTTTTAACTCAAAAGAAGCAGTGTTTCAATGCTGGAAGCCAAAGTTTGAAAGTGTTTTTGCATCGTTGCTTGTCATCAGACAGCTTAGGCCATCTATGTGATCATAACATAGGGCTCAAATTTTTAAAAAGGTCGGTGTAAAATTCTATTACAGATTTCTTTTAATTAAATGGCTTGGAAGGAACTTATGGTACTTTGTTGTAAATCTGCCGTGGAAATTTATTGATATCATGATTAGTTTCAAAATGGCGGCATTTATCAAATTTGAGGCTATGAAGTCTTTTCAAATTTCTAAATCGTAAACCAGAAAAGCTAAAGATTTCTGCTTGCCACCATATTGTAGACCTTCATCAACTATGCTTTCCTTGAAGATCATATCATTTTCCTTCTATTGGTTTAGAATTTACGATGATTTAAAGTTTTTCAAAATCTTACACCAATTTTTTCAAAAATAATTAAATTGCCGCCATTTTGAAAAAAATCAAGATATCAAAAAATGTCCACGGCAGATTTACAGCAAAGTACCATAAGTTCCTTTCAAGCCATTTAATTCAATGGAAAATGCTCTAGAATTTTACACCTACCTTTTTAGAGATTTGAAAGATTTGAGCCCTATGCTTGTGATCATTTAAAGAGTTCAGGCTCCTTTGCAGGCACGCTGCAATTTCACACTGTCTGATAATCAAATTTGGCCTCAGCAGAAGATATGCATCTCCACACTGGAGCAGTTAAACTAAAGGACAAAACGTTTCTGGCAATGGACACTCATCTTTTCCACTTCTGCCCAATTGGATTTTGAGACAGTCTGAAATTGCACAGTGCGTGCAAACACCGCGCGTGCAAAGGACCTTGCGGGTGAGACATAGGGCTCAAATCTTTTGAAAGGTCGGTGTAAAATTCTATTACAGTTTTCTTTCAATTAAATGGCTTGAAAGGAAGTTAGGGTTTTTTGCTGTAAATCTGCCGTGGCAATTTATTGATATCTTGATTAGTTTCAATATGGCCGCATTTATTAAGTTTGAGGCTACGGCGTCGTCAAATTTCTAAATCGTAAACCAGAAGAGATACACATTTCTGCTTGCCACCATATTGTAGACCGTCATAAACTATGGTTTTCTTGAAGGTTTTAGAATTTTTCCTCCATTAGTTTAGGATTTACGATAATTTAAATTTTTTTTCAAAATTTTCCATGAATTTTTCAAAATTAATTTAATTGCCGCCATTTTGAAAAAGATCAAGATATCACAAAACTTCCACGGCAGATTTACAGCAAAGTACCATAAGTTCCTTTCAAGCCATCCAATTCAAAGAAAAATATGATAGAATTTTACACCGGCCTTTTTAAAGATTTGAAAGATTTGAGCCCTATGCTTGCGGGTGAGAGTGGCTCTCTGAATTTACAGTGAGACCACAAGACTACAGGGAACCAAGAAAGCAAAAGCATCAAACAGGGCGTTCCATGACACTCCTCGGCCCCCAGTGGTTGCTGTTGAATAAGCATATATGATAGTTGAACGAACGTCCGTCTCATGTTAGTTGTCAGGTGAAAATATTTGCGAATAAAACTAATACGAGGTTTGCATTAGTAATTTTGCGTTGTCGTAAATCTCACCAAACACCTAATATGAAACAGACTTCAATCTATTTTTCAAACCCCCTGTATTATTTAGAATCATGCTGGAACTTTAATGTCCTACGTCAATGCTACGGGGGGTTATACTATTTAAAAGCATGATTATAATGTTCTGCTTTCTACTTCTACAAAAACCCCCTGCCTTTTGAAAACTCTACAGAAAGAATAATGTACTCCCTGCATACTACGGGGGTTGTAAGATTAAGGAAGGCACATTTGCCCTCAAAATATACAGGGATATGCAACTGAATTGCTTGGAGATTTGAGGCAAGCACGACGGACAAATAGAATCATATTTGGTCTAAGAATTTTCCAATTAATCCATTTAAAAAAAATGACAAGTCCGAGAGTACAAAATGACAAATCCAAGTGACAAATCCAATTAATAAGGTCAGACCACATGCCTATTCCTAACTATTGATTAGTTGATTAGACCAAAATTAAACTTTTCGAAGCGAAGCGACGTTCGAAATGACGTTAAAAGCGATATTCGACTTTCTTTCGACATTCGAAGGATGGAAGACGTTCGATTTTTCTTCNCTGGCCGAGTCAGTGTGTTTTGTATAGGAAGTGTATGAGAAGTCCTGTATTGCGTTGGAAATATCGAAGAAAAATTCGAAAAATCAACTACATTTACGGAAGCACATAACCCCAGATGTTTCAGAAACTCAAGTCCTGGATTCAGTTTGACTACAGCGCAGACGAAGGAATTTCTAGGGGGAAGAGTTGACGAAAGTGCAGTGTGGCCTAATGAAAACATTGGCCTAACGACACGCTCGTTACGCCTTAGGCGCGACAAATCAGCAAGATCTCATCAATCAAGCCTCTGCGGAGGAGAGTGCAAGACCGTGCACAAAGAAACAAATGAAAGCTCGCTGATTACAGTGATTTATATGAAAAATGAAACCTATGTGTATTTATACTCGACGGTGTCGAGATAATTACTTCTAACCGAAATAAAATTTAGTAGGGCTTTCCTTGAATAATTATCGCTTCCAAACTATTCCCAATTAAAAACTTGTTAAATGTTAAGCTACCAAGGGGCCAATGGAGGGGCCAATGGCTGGAATGTCCTATTAGCTATTCCACAGGGCTCAAGGAGTGTCAGTAAAAACCAACAAAATGCTTTGCACGTAGACAGACAGTAATCGCAACAGTTTCGTTCCTCTGCTTTAAATGTTTACATCGCCAAAAAACGACTCATAATCTACTTTAATCATGTAACGTCGGAAGCACTTAGCCTCGTAAGGATGTAACATTAGACAGCCAGCCACGCCAACTTTTTGGCTCACCAATTAGAAAGCAGCATTTGCATAGAAGCAGGCTTAACTGAGACCAATGTCGACTTTCAAAGTTTTGAGTAAATTTCTTAGCGGAGCTACCTAACCTCCACATAGAATGCGTGCTGCATAATACTTCAGGTTTCTCCACTTTTTAACTCAAAAAAGAAGCAGTGTTTCAATGCTGGAAGCTAAAGTTTGAAAGCGTTTTTTGCATCGTTACTTGTCATCAAACAACTTAGGCTATCTATGTGAACTCAAAGAACCATTGTTCCCAGGGTCCTTTTCGGGCACGCTGCAATCTCAATCTGTCTGATAATCAAATTTGGCCTCAGCAGAAGATATGCATCTCCACACTGGAGCAGTTAAACTAAAGGACAAAACGTTTCTGGCAATGGACACTAATCTTTTCCACTTCTGCCCAATTGGATTTTGAGACAGTCTGAAATTGCACCGTGCGTGCAAACACCGCGCGTGCAAAGGACCTTGCGGGTGAGACATAGGGCTCAAATCTTTTGAAAGGTCGGTGTAAAATTCTATTACAGTTTTCTTTGAAATAAATGGCTTGAAAGGAAGTTAGGGTTTTTTGCTGTAAATCTGCCGTGGCAATTTATTGATATCTTGATTATTTTCAATATGGCGTCATTTATTAAATTTGAGGCTATGACCTCGTCAAATTTCTAAATCGTAAACCAGAAGAGATACACATTTCTGCTTGCCACCATATTGTAGACCGTCATAAACTATGGTTTTCTTGAAGGTTTTAGAATTTTTCCTCCATTGGTTTAGGATTTACGATGATTTAAATTTTTTTTCAAAATTGTCCATGAATTTTTCAAAATTAATTTAATTGCCGCCATTTTGAAAAATATCAAGATATCACAAAACTTCCACGGCAGATTTACAACAAAGTACCATATGTTCCTTTCAAGCGATACAATTCAAAGAAAACTGCAATAGAATTTTACACCGGCCTTTTTAAAGATTTGAGAGATTTGAGCCCTATGCTTGCGGGTGAGAGTGGCTCTCTGAATTTACAGTGAGACCACAAGACTACAGGGAACCAAGAAAGCAAAAGCATCAAACAGGGCGTTCCATGACACTCCTCGGCCCCCAGTGGTTGCTGTTGAATAAGCATATATGATCGTTTGAACGAACGTCCGTCTCATGTTAGTTGTCAGGTGAAAATATTCGCGAATAAAACTAATACGAGGTCTGCATTAGTAATTTTGCGTTGTCGTAAATCTCACCAAACACCTAATATGAAACATACTTCAATCTATTTTTCAAACCCCCTGTATTATTTAGAATCATGCTGGAACTTTAATGTCCTACGTCAATGCTATGGGGGGTTATACTATTCAAAAGCATGATTATAATGTTCTGCTTTCTACTTCTACAAAAACGCCCTGCCTTTTGAAAACTCTACAGAAAGAATAATGTACTCCCTGCATACTACGGGGGTTGTAAGTGCCATCAAAATTGCACTCATTTGCACTCATTTTTTTTTTTTTTTTTTTTTTTTTAATACGAGGTCTGCATTAGTAATTTTGCGTTGTCGTAAATCTCACCAAACACCTAATATGAAACATACTTCAATCTATTTTTCAAACCCCCTGTATTATTTAGAATCATGCTGGAACTTTAATGTCCTACGTCAATGCTATGGGGGGTTATACTATTCAAAAGCATGATTATAATGTTCTGCTTTCTACTTCTACAAAAACGCCCTGCCTTTTGAAAACTCTACAGAAAGAATAATGTACTCCCTGCATACTACGGGGGTTGTAAGTGCCCTCAAAATTGCCCTCATTTGCCCTCAAAATGAGCAGGGATATGCAACTGAATTGCTTGGAGATTTGAGGCAAGCACGACGGACAAATAGAATCATATTTGGTCTAAGAATTTTCCAATTAATCCATTTAAAAAAAATGACAAGTCCGAGAGTACAAAATGACAAATCCAAGTGACAAATCCAATTAATAAGGTCAGACCACATGCCTATTCCTAACTATTGATTAGTTGATTAGACCAAAATTAAACTTTTCGAAGCGAAGCGACGTTCGAAATGACGTTAAAAGCGATATTCGACTTTCTTTCGACATTCGAAGGATGGAAGACGTTCGATTTTTCTTCAGATTTTCCTAAAATATTAGTCCCTGTTTAGAATATGTTTGGTTGTGAGTCATTGTATGAGTGAAAATATAAACATCAGATAGAAAACGTTTGGTTGAACGAAGACAAGGAATTACGTCGTCAGTCCATTATTACAGTGGCATATCCCCGTACAAAACTTATGGGAGTGCCCCTCACGGAGTGAATCTAACTCTAAGCTACAGGCGGTCTACGAAATCAACAAAAATTTGACATTGAATCAAAACTGGAAGAGATAAAAAGTGTTACTGAAACGATCAAAATAAATGAAAATGTCACAATCACCTGGTTTTCCGCCTTTTCTTTAGACCATTCCGGGTTTTGGTGGTGGTGTGTAGGCAGGAGGGGCAAAACCAGTCATTTGTTGCTGAGATGAGATGACAACAGAGGGTTGGAATTGAGCTGGGGGCTGCTCTTGGTACACGAAGCCAGTTGGTGGTGGCTGAAACCAGAAAGACAAAATATTGAATCAGGCCTGTTGGAAGCAGGGGGGGGGGCTGGGGGCTGCAACTCCCCAATAATTTGCTGAAGTTTGGTCATTTTCTAAGTAGAAATGGCTGTGAAAGCCAAACTTTTGATAATAAATATGCATTGCTTACCTGTGTGCAACAAGATGAAGCACAACCAAGAATGGATGAAGCAAGGAACAACAATCCAGCAAGGAGGTTGAGTACGGCAACAGCCCAACAGATTGTTGATATAGTGGAGACTGCGTCACAGGATACTAAGAATAGAAATCAAGGAAGATGATGCAAGATAAAAAAAATTTAGTTCATAACTGCTGCAGGCTCATCACTAGCGAGAGTTCTCGTACACTCAACAAATCGCTTCAACGTCTGGTTTAAAGAGCTTCAACATTGAAAAGCAAACTTTTAGTACAAAGAGTAATGCTTTCCGGACCTACTCATCGCAAAATACATACCCTTCAAGCAGTAATCTTCCTCTGTAGAAACAAAATAGATCCATCGCAGCTACGAACTCTAGGCCGTGTCAACCGTTTTTTGTACGCAACAACAACAACTGTCTAAATAGCGACTCCTCATTGGTTGAAAACTAAATTCTAGCAATTTAATTGGTCATTACGGATCCACACCATACTGGCCTAAAGTGGCTACACTTTATGAAAGTAATGATATGAGTCCCTATTGAGCAAGTGATGTCAGCAAATCAAAGAACGCAGGGGAAAAAGAGACCATATATACAGGTTTATTGTAGAGGCCATGCAGGAGCAATTCCGTTTCTACAAGCGTGGGGGAGTGAGTCTATGTTGACCGAAGCGCCATCATCAAGTCAAAGAGCACAGGGAGACTCCAGGTAATAAGTCTAAATAATCTGTTAATAATAGTAACACCACAGTAACACTGATGATAAGGCCATTTAACAATGGTAACAAAGTCTGAATAAACTTACCTCCAAACCTGTATGACGTGCCCTGGTAAGCACAAAGACATTCGTTCGCAATGGTGGCACAGTTGTTTGTCACATCGCTGAGAACAACGGAATACGCGGCAGCTGCAATGGAAATGACGATAGACAAAACGCCAACCAGAATGAACAAGATGATGTTGATGACCATGTAGGCAATCATCTGCGGATGAAGAAAAAGGAAGACTTTATTAAAGAAATGCTTAAAAGCCTCTGCCGAGTTTCAGGGCTTTTTGCCCCTAAAGCAGTGATCTTGCCTCTTCTGTGTGTGTCATCTTATTTTATTTCGAAAAAAATGCTTAATACAAATAGCTTCTAAATATATAAAATAAGAGGAGCTAATCAATTTCGAAAATATTTACAACTATACAAATATTCAATATAACTAAACTAATTAAAACACCGTGCCACACCGTTTCAATAATACTATTTCATGGATCTTTTATTCTAATTAATTTTGATCGATATTGTGTTTTTCAAATTGACATGCGTTGCAGTTGCATTGCATTCCATCCCATTGTTTTTATCAATCTCTTAAAAATGTGTATATTTTGAGCAGACTTCATTTCATTGGGGAGTCCATTCCATATTTGAGGCCCTAAGGCTCTTAGGCTATTAGTACCAAAATTAGTTTGATTAGGTCTATGATGTAACAGATCATGTGGATTTCTCTGAGAGCGACTCAGATTAGCAGATGATTTGAAAGAAAATGTGTTTTGCATAAAAACAGGATTTAGTTGCTTCATAGTTTTGTAGATTTCGATACAAAGAGCTCTTAAACGAGAAACGTGCATATAATTTTTACCTGATTTGGTCAATAACT
>REGL01000032.1:658976-669031 GCA_004194395.1 Aurelia aurita complex sp. Pacific | reverse complement strand
ATACACCTTTTCAATTAACGGTCTCGTTTTGGACCAACACTCCTTAGGCCAAGTTTTAGCCTTGTAGTGGGGATTATGACCTTGTTATGACCTTGTCCTAACCTTTGAAGAAAATTACAAGGCTATCAGTAAGATTCCAAGCTACAACCAGTCTAACACAATGTTTCCATAAGGCTTCCACAAAGCTAATTAGCATTTTTCGAGCCATTTACAGCAAGGCGTTTCTAGGCTAGAACAATGTTACAAGGCCATAACTACAAGCTTTGTACATGGCTATTACATGGCCTTGTATTTTTGTACAGGGTGTAGGGCACCAGCTTCATGGGACAGCCTGTAGAATAGAAGAGGAAACAAATTGAGCTTACACAACAGTTGTTCTTTGTTGCACCAGCAATGATGCCAAGTATTCCAGGAACAACATACTGAAAAGGAAAAAGAAAACATGTCACTAAAATGAAAGAGAAAATTACAAAGTTCATCAAGAGGATTTCTATTCACTTAGATTTGCAGAAGATTTGGTTCGAAACATTGGAAAATGAATTTAAAGTTGTTCAAGTAAACAATTTTTAAACTTCTTTTTACAAGGAATGTTGTAACATTTGAACATTTCTCTATTGTTTTTAGAAAAATTGCCAAACCAATCAGAAGCTGCTTCCTATACATGAATTTTTTTATAAGAAACTAAGAATTTGGGCCAGTACTGGAAGTTTCTTAAAATTATCAGATTTTGAGTACTCAAAGTTTCTTACGAGTTTCTTAGAGGTTCCATAACAATCTTCATGTTCATTACCTGTGCCCTCGTGAACATTTCAAAACAAGGTTTTTCAAGCCTTTCCAATGTTTAGACATTACTCAAGTACCTTACGAGTAATATGATACAGGAAACAAGTGAAAGTAAAGTAAAAACACATGTCGAGGATTTCCTTTATCAAAATAAACAGTTTCTTAGCTTATATTTTCCCAGTATTGGAGTTTCTTAATTTTTTGGCGATCTGAGAGTTGAGTTTTTTATAAGCAGTTTCTTATAAGAGACAACACGTGTAGCCTGCTTCCTATAACTTCTAACTGAGCAAGGTGCCACCAGGAGAGGTAGAAATTCTCATATAATTTTTCTAGACCAATTTTTGGTGAGGAATCCGAAATCCTTGGGTAAACGGCCGAATTCCTGAGAAATTCTGAGAACGGGGGTAATGTATGTCTTGGGTTGGTAGAAATCACGTTGGAGGCGATAGAACAGGCAGGAGGACTGGACTGCACGTCATTTTGAGCAAAAGAGTCCCACATTCACACAAAAATATGTTCCATATATCATATCATTAAATTACAAACCAGCAGATCCGTTTTCATTTTCCCCGAAACTTCCAGGAAATCAAGACTTCCCTAATTTTGGAGGCTTCATGACACTCTTAAAGGGGCTCCGTCGTCAAACAGTAAACAAATCCATAAACTCGCACGTGTCGGGAATTATCCATTGTTCATCGATTGTTTTCCGCAGTTTGTTTGGTGGCTTCACCCAAGCCACCAAAACGTAACCGTTAAAAATCCACTTATATCCGAGCAATCGTAGAAGATATGAATGTTTGGTTTGTTCCTTAGTGAAGTACAATGATTTATGTCCAAACAGCAACTTTCATTTTGGAAAAAATGTGAAAATCCTATTTGATACCACCTTTCAAAAAATTGCAAAAATCATCGTTTTGTTTCCATTTTGACGACGGAGCCCCTTTAAGCAATGTTCAAAATTTCTCACACTCCCCAACTGGCTTCGGATATGACAACAACATTTCTTATCAACGTCATTAAAAATTGATGTGAATTAAAGGAATTCCAAACAAAACACATTGCAAGTACGTTTGAAGGTAGCAGGTCTCTAGATAAACCAGAAACCGCTGCCAGAAACTTTCCCAGAAGCAGAGGATACCGAGGACTGCCCCTTTTGTCTGAGCTTTTTGTTATAGGGGTAAAGTTCAGAGGAGATCAACAGCTGGGAAACCTATTACCATGCGCGAGAATCTCTTTGTTTCTTTGCTAATTCTTGTTTGGATTGTGGCCTGATTATCCGCCCACATTCTTTCCACAAAACCAAATATGCTTTCTGCGCATGATCAAAGGTTTCATTTTAGGGGGATAACCGTTGCTGTGAACGTTGATGATCCGTATCCCCTTCGCTGTTGCCAGGGCTTGGCTATGATTCAATTCCTAAAATAGAATGTTTTCCAAGAAGTTTCTGCAATTGATACCCATTGAATTGCGGTATTCAGGTATTTTGAACTTTGACGATTCGTATCCAACTTCGCTGTTGCCATCGGAAAGGAATATGGACGTGTTTCGTCCAAAACAGAGACTATTTTAAAGTGCACCTAAACCAAAAATGTTTAATTCTTGATTATGATAGAGGGCGTTGAGCTGAGTTGAAAACCGAATTGAATTCCGATGCGTGGTTCCGCAGTTATGCCCCACTAAAGTCGCGTTTTTCATAGCTTCGTCACCAAAATGAAAATTGAATTTGTCCTGTTTTGGAAGGAAGGCAGGTCTAGAAATTGTGATACTACTGAACTGTTCACGCGAAGCCGTCTGGTGAAACGGACCAAGACCAAAAATGTCTCGTCTGCTCTGTCTCCCACAAGAGAACAAAGGCACCAACAAAGCCTTTAGACCTCAAAGCCTCTTATAAATTAGAGAAAGAAAGAACGTTGTCCACAAAAGCACGCACAAAAGCGAGGAAATTATGGCGATGGCGAACAGAAAAAATCGAAATTTATTACACTCATTTTTTTTATAAGAAACCGCTTATAAGAAACGGTAGGCTTTATTTTCAAACAGTTAATTTTTACAACCCTACCTGAATTGAAAAAGCTAAGAAACTTTTGTAATTTACAATTTCAATCTTCCTTTCGCACTCAAAAATGTTCTGACATTGTACAGTTATGGCAACTGTTTGGACATTATTTTGAGTGCGAATTATGTTATTGACTTGTTTTGAGATCTCACTAAGTTTTTTGCGAGCCCTTTAGACAAAACAAAATTAACTTTACACTTCCTCGATGAAACTCGTAGGAAACTATGATGAGTAACCTGATAATTTTAAGAGACTTTCAGTACACTACTGGCCCAAATTAATATAAACAGCAAGCATTTTGCAGCAAACTATAACTGGCAAAGCTACCAAAAGCATATTAAATCAACGACAAGCGCAAGACGAATTTTAATAAACAACAAACGAAGACTTTCATAGAGGCCATGGGGACTGGCCTAAAAGCTCATTTGAGTAGTCCTTTCTTATTTTATACGTCCTGAGCTGCGAAATTGACAGAAATTAGCATTAAAAGTTGGTATATTAAATCGTGTTATATTTTAACTGCGGTAGATATCTTGGATGCTAGTTAAGAGATTGCATTATTGATGAAAATAAATGAGGAAAATGAAGTGACTTACGATGAAACCTGCCCAATATGAGGCAGCCAGATCATTATTGATCTTTTTGGAAAGGACGAGGCAAGCGATGATTATTATAATGCCAATAAGTAACTTCAGAATGCCAAAAACAATGGCACAAATGCCTTGTCCCCTTGTTACATGTGCCATCTTGGATCAGAGAAGGATGTCGCCACAAAAAGGTCAGATCTTCAACTTCAACAGCAGTTCTTCGAGGAGTCTTCGAGCGCTTCTTCGAGCTTGTTACTTCTCCAATGCGGTTAAAGCCGAGTCACATGGTCAGCGAACTTATTCAGCCTTTTGTTTTTCATGATCACGTGCACAGTCTGTTCTTTTGTGTCTTAAAAACTAACGTCAAAACATCAAGGCTCAAATAACATGCGAAAATGATCCAACCTCACGAAAATCAGCCAATAACATCGCCGCTTTCTAACCCCTTGAGACAAAATCAGTCGTTTGAGAACTTCTGGTACCCTTACGCTAGAATTATTGCAGTTATTAACAGGTTTGTTTTATAAATCAGATCAGTTGCAGAGATATACGTTCCAGAGTTGTTGACATGTTTAGGCAAACATCTTAAATAATTGGAGCCGGAGCTACGAGCGTTTACCGGCCAAGAAAGGTTGACCTTTCTTCAAAACTTCATATAAATTGCAAGAAAGGAAATATAGCGATGAAAATCTATATATGATTTATAGTGATTTCCAACAGGATAGAATAACAGTTTTCGAAAGGGTACTAGAAATTTCTCTGGAACGACGGATTTTGTCTCAAGGGGTTAAAAAGCTGTGATTTCATTGGCTGATTTTCGTGAGGTTGGATGATTTCCACGTGTTCTGGGAACCAGTAAGGATTTGAGCCTCAGCAAGATACAGTCTAAGATTTTGAACTCAGCCTGTTTAGGTTCTTGTGCAATGAGGCACATCCAGTAATCAGGGTGTAGGTTCTTAACAAAGGGAAATATGTGAATCTATATCTTAGCCAAATATATTTACACTCTTGGCCCTATCCATTTCAACCCAAGCTTACCCAGTTTAACCCTGCCCTGCAGGCCTTGCCTTTCATAGTTCACGTAATGTCTTGAACTTCACGAAAGAGGTTGACTGGCAAACATATTGCATTTATTTCCCAATGAATGAATGAATGAATGAATGGATGAATGAATGAATGAATGAATGAATGAAACGCTTGGTTAAGAACAAAGTTAAGATGTTAGCCTGAAATGGTTCTTATTTATTGGGTACAAAATACATTTTTTCAGGCTGTAGGTTCTTAACAGATGAAGGTTCTTATGTGCGGGTTTTTACTGTATCATTAATCACGCCTCTGCGGGGGAAACTGTAAGACTATGCACTAAGAAAGAAACTGATGCTGGGTGATTTAAGTGATTTATATGAAAATTAAACCTATGTGTATTTTACTCTACGGTGTCAACATAATTACTTCTAACAAAAAAACGCAGTAGGGCTTGCCTTGAATAACTATTGCTTGTTAAGCTACCAAGGGGGCAATGGCTTGCTACAATAGCGTTCGTCTCACGTTAATTGTCAGGTGAAAATATTCGCGAATAAAACTAATACGAGGTTTGCATTAGTAATTTGGCGTTGTCGTAAATCTCACCAAACACCTAATATGAAACAGACTTCAATCTATTTTTCAAACCCCCTGTATTATTTAGAATCATACTGAAACTTTAATGTCCTACGTCAATGCTACGGGGGTTGTACTATTTCAAAGCGTGAGTATAGTGTTCTGCTTTCTACTTCTACAAAAACGCCCTGCCTTTTGAAAACTCTACAGAAAGAATAATGTACTCCCTGCAAACTACGGGGGTTGTAAGAGTAAGGAAGGCACATTTACCCTCAAAATGTACAGGGATATGCAGCTGAATGTCTTTTAGGTACTTTTCTTGGTTCTACCTTCCAAAATGAAGCTCCTGCCTTCAGCATATACTTGGAGATTTGAAACCAGTTCAAACGTCCCATCCGAATATCATTAAGCTACTGTCGGTTCGCAAGCAACGGTGTAGGGAAGCTTGGTCTAACCGGGTGTATATACGGATTTGGTTGGCCCTAGCAATGTGAATATAGCTTCAATCAATGTCTAATCACTCTATAAATGTTCTTCGATAGTTAATTTGAACATAATTACCTCGTTTGTTGGTATAGCTGGTTTGATAGCAGACATATTAATCTTGAAAGGTCAAATTTGCATACTCCTGCAAACCAGAGCTTTAGCCTTTTGGCCTAAGCAAATTCTTAAGGTACAGCGTATAAATCAACGATAGCCTTGATAAAGTTTGAAGAATGCTAGATCTTGTGTTAGTATGTTTTTCAGAAGTCAACCCCCAGTCACCCATTCGGCAATTTGTTAATTTTAATGATCCAAATTAGCGCTTAAGTTCATTTTGTCGCAATTCCACTTGTATCGGAACCGCGCGGACAAAAACCTCTTGTGAGAGTAAATGTGTTTCTTGGATTTTATTCAAACTAAACATTGTAGACATTTGGGGGTTTTGTCCTTCGTTTCATTTTAATCAAAGGAACCATCAATTAGCAGTTGCATATTCTTGTACAAAAATTCTGGGGGTGCAAGATCCAAGTTTCTTAAAAAAAAAACGTGTACGGTGTATCATTACAGTTGCATATCCATGTACAAATTGTGGGAGTGCCCCTCACAGAGTAAGTCTAACGCTCAGCTACCAGCGGTCTACGGAATCAACAAGAACTTTACATTGAATCATAACTGTAAGAAATAAAAAGTGCCACTGAAACAATCAAAATAACTGAAAATGTTACGATCACCTGTGTTCCACCTTTTCCTTAAATCATTCCAGGTTTTGCTGGTGGTGTGTAGGCAGGAGGGGAATAACCAGTAGCCATTTGTTGCTGAGATGAGATGACAACAGAGGGTTGGTACTGAGCTGGGGGTTGCTCTTGGTACATGAAGCCAGTTGGTGGTGGCTGAAACCAGAAAAAACAAATACTGAATCAGGCCCGTGGGAAGCGGGGGGGGGAGGCTGGGGGCGTTACGTTAAATTCGAGGCAATACAAGAATCCCGCAAATCCCATTACTTAATCGCACATTTCCCGCGGTTTTCGCGTAGCCTTGTATAATACGATACAAGGACGCGTTTTTGTCGCTACAGCAACTGATTTAGGCCTATGAGATTTACAATAAACTTTGGTGACATAACAGTAACAAAATGTGTTTGACTAAATGATACAAGTTAAGATTAGAAGCTTTCAGGTAATAAAACTCACACTAACCAGTTTTGTAGCTGTACAGGGAAATTTAAATTCCTCGGTCTTATTGCACAGACCTCGCAAGCTCGGTCTGTACTTTTAAGACCTCGGGCTTTATATTTTCCTGTACAACTACAAAACTGGTTAGTATGCGCATGTGATAGCAAACTTTTAATAAAAAAAGTATATTTTCGTATATTTTTCATCCTGCAATTCATGCGAAGGAACTACTAATAGTACCACTTACATCGGTCAAACCATAAATTTACAAAACAGAATGAACAATCATATTTCTGAATGCAGAACTGGTAAATTGTCATGCATTTTTCCAAAGCACGTTTTTGAATACGGAAAGGCGAATAATTCGCTCAAAGAACCTTTTTTCAAAGTTTTTGTTTCTTGATCGTCTTAGTTAGTCACACTCTGATGATAACATAAGATTGAAAGGCCTCAGTGTGCTAAGAAAAGTTTCCGTTTTTTTTGCATCTGCCTCTTATAGTATCTATCTTTAAGTAAACAAATGTTACCAATATATTAATAACAAATATGTACTATTTACCTGTGTGCAGCAAGATGAAACGCAACCAAGAATGGATGATGCAAGCAACAAGATCCCAGCAAGGAGATAAAATACAGCAACAGCCCACAAGATCGATGTTAAATTGGAGATGACATCACAGGATACTAAAAATGGAATCAAGGAAGATTTAGAGCTTGAACATTGGTTTGGTATTGTCTAACTTGGGTTATTTTTTGCATCGGGTTATTTTTTGCAGCATTCTACCAAATTTGGAAATAAGTTGTAAACAAGTGAATTTGGTTGCTCTGTATGGAATAGCTCCGATTTTTCTATAAGGTTAAAAGCAATCTGTCCGATATTGTTCTGACCTTGGTTACTGCTTTATTTACCTTATTTACGCTGCAGCTAAATTCATGCATCACTGAGTCTCTAAGACCCTGATTTCTTTGGATAAAGCAAATTAACACCAACTTTTGGAATATACAATAGAGATCTTTATCGATTCTATTTTCATTCATCGAAGGGGACAGATTGCCTTTAATCAAAACGGTTGGCATTTCGTATTTTAGGCATAAAGTCAGCAAAACATTTTATCATCCAAATGCTGGCACTGAAACACTTATGGTAACACCAATGATAAATTTATGGTAACACCATAGGAACACCGATGGAAACACCAATGCCAATGCCATGTTCCATAAGAGAAAGATCAAAACCTGGACGGGTGAATAGTGCAATTGTAAAATTTGTAAGTAGCCTGTGCATTATGTTATGTAGCTTGTAAATATTAATTCTTAGACATGTTTGTATTGTAAATAGTTGGTATTAATTAGTTTTCTACAACTATTGTCACGCCAACTGTAAATAATGATTATGATTATGATTCGATTCGATTCGCTTCGATTCGATTTGATTTGATTTGATTTGAGAGTCCCAGACACTAAGCAACTTCAAAGGAGAAATTAGAAACTACGATTTCGGTTGCAGCTGTAGACTATGTAAATTGTATGTTGATAATTTAGGGTTTTTATAGTTGTAGTTTTTTAGATGTATACAATCTTTGTAATACAGATTTAATTTATTATAGGGTTTCGGTTGGCATTAATTAGCAATTACAGGGGGTGCTCTCTCCTCGATTAGTTTACCTATTGAGAGAGCTCCTCCTTAAGAAATTCCTCTCCATACAAATTTCTAGTTTATGGTTTAATGGATTTTTGTATGTTGTGTTGTGGAATTTTAAAATGAAACTGAATTGAACTGAACTGAACTGAGCATTCAGCTAGAAAAGAGCCAACCTTAAAGAAAGAAATTATTATAATTATAATTATTATTATCATTATTATTATTATAATGGTAAGACCAATGGTAAGACCAATGGAAAGGCCATGGTAACACCACAGTAACACTGATAATAAGATAATTTAAAGGGGCTCAGTCGTCAAACAATAAACAAATCCGTAAACTCGCACGTGTCGCCGATTATCTATTGTTCATCCATTGTTCTCTGCAGTTTGTTTGGTGGCTTCACCCAAACCACAAAAAAGTGAGCAATCGTAGAAGATATGAATGTTTGGTTTGTTCCTTAGTGAAGTACAATGATTAATGCCCAAACAGCAACTTTCATTTTGAAAAAAATATGAAAATCCTGTGTGATATCACCTTTCAAAAAACTGCAAAAATCATCGTTTTATTTACATTTTGACGACGGAGCCCCTTTAACAATGGTAACAAAGTCTGAAATAAACTTACCTCCAAAAGTGTATGACGTGCCCTGGTACGCACAAACACATTGGTTTTTATTGTACATTGAGGCGGCACAGTTGTTTGTCACATCGCTGATAACAGTGGAATAGGCACCAACTGCAATGAAAATAACGATGCAACCAATGCCAACCAGAATGAACAAGATGATGTTGATAACCATGTAGGCAATCATCTGCGGATGAAGAAAAAGGAAGACTTTATTAAAGAAATATTTAGAAGCATCTGTTGAGTTGCAGGAGATATAAGCATAGGAGAGGCAAGATTATTTCTTTTTGCCCCTAAAGAAGTGATCTATAATAAATAATAATAATAATAGAAATATTTATGCAGGGAAACCTTTTCAATGCCAAGGGCATTGTTATCAATAAGGGTCCTGTTAAAAACTAAAGTATTCACATCGTTAAAAGTGGAAGTAATTGCATATCAAGTTAAGTACAATATTTCTCTAATCCTAAATCATGAAGCACAAAGCAAAGAGTTAAAGTCGTTTAAAATGGTCTATGATATGGCCTAGTATTTCAAGAAATGTTCCTTCAATTGATGCTTGAACAGAACTATCGACGTTAAGTTTCGAATTTCAATTGGGATGTCATTGTAGCATGAAGGTGAATCCTTGAAACCTGAATGACTTTCTTGCAGCCTCCGGTACAATAGGAACACTTCGACTTCAATAAACACTTCAATTTCAATAATCATTTTGCCTCTCCTATGCCATAGGTCAGCAACCACTTGTCAGATTGGATAAAACAAGGTATCAAACTCGGAGCACTGGGGGCACGTGCCCACCCCCCCCCCAAGATTTTGCAATAAACAAAGAAGTGCCCTTTTTACTTTCAGGAAGTGCCCTTTCAGGGTAATGAAAAAGGTGCCATTAAAGTATCGTGCCCCTCCAAGTTTCAGATGCTTCCTACGTCACTGGTTGAACCCTATCCTATGGCACTGTATTCAGAATGTGACAATAGAATGCGCAGTCTGCACAGTTGCCACACAAATACACCTTTTCAATTAACGGTCTCGTTTTGGACCCAACACTCCTTAGGCCAAGTTTTAGCCTTGTAGTGGGGATTATGACCTTGTTATGACCTTGTCCT
>REGL01000032.1:638445-651233 GCA_004194395.1 Aurelia aurita complex sp. Pacific | reverse complement strand
GGATAAGTATCCTGAGCAGGGGCACATTTCCCCGGGGGGGGGGGGTTCTCCATGGTACGGGGTTGTGCCATTTTTAGGATACCTTTTTTATGATGGATTCCGTATTCACGGGTATGGTTTTCAAAGATTTTTATATATTTCCAGATTTATGGATATGATATTTGTAAAACTTCTTTTATGGGTGTGGCAAGTGGTCCAAATAGCACAAGAAGTTTCACCAGGGTTTCACAGAAAAAAAGAGAGAAATTTCCAAGCGTATGAGATCTTTTTAACGCAAAGGTGAGGATGGAAATTTGTCAATTATCACTAAACTAGAATACAAATTCACAACAAGCCAAGCCAAAAACACTCTCGCATTTTAAAGGGGCTCCATCTCCAAATTTCGTTTGAAAGGATTGTCTTGCAATTTTTTAAAAGGTAATATCACAGCGGCTTTTCATCCTTTTCCAAAATGAAAGCATTGTTTTGAAGAAAAATCCTTGTATTTCACAGATGAACAATTCAAACGTTCATATCTTTTTACGACTGCGCCGATATTACAAGGATTTTACGTGGTCACTATTTGATGGCTTGCCTGCTTTTTTCCAAAATGAAAGCATCCTTTTGAAGAAAAATCCTTGTATTTCACAGAGGATCTGACAAAACGTTCATATATTTTACAATTGCCCTGATATAAGTAGATTTTACGCAGTCACTTTTTGATGGCTCGGTTGAAGCCACCAAACAAACTGTAGAAAACAGTGGAGAACGATGGACACGTACGGTGTTTACAGATTTGTTTACAGTTTGGCGACGGAGCCCCTTTAAACTATACGTTTATAGACAAAAACTATTTAGGGAGAAGTAACTACAGTAACAATGTCAAGAATGGCTCAAAAATATTGGTTGCACGGGGGCTGTGTTCTAGAAACAGGGTGAAAGGGATCCAAAGCTATCGTCTGGAAATTGGATAAGGATGTTTTGGTTTGGGTAAGGCAAGGCAAGAGCCTGTGTGAAGCCTTGGGCACAAACTGATCTTGGGTTGGGCCCCTAAGAATACTGAAATTGATTAAAAAGTGAGTATTCAAGAAGATCTCAATCGACTAAACCCTCTAGAGTCTTTAAAAGGAAACAAGGGAAACGCCCGTTTTAGGCCTCTTTCTGTCTATCATTATGGAGGTCGCTCTGAAGTCAAGGCCTCGTGCGATTTTCCCCTGGGACATCTCGGCACACCTGGCTTTTGGAGAGGGGTCTTGTGTAGACACAAGAGAGGCTAGAATCTCGACACTCTAGATTTTAGTACAACAATACCATCATTTTCTACTATATCTAGCTATACACAATACTATTTGGGGAGGCGGCACTACAGTAAAGTCCCGTCTTTAAGAAACCCATCGTTTGACCTCAGCCTATTGCTATCCCTTAATTGCTCTATTGTTTTCCCATTGTTCTCACCAAAATCCAGGGTCTGAGTTTCTTATCAACTATATTCTTGAAGGCGGGACTTTACTGCACATTAAGGGTGCTACAGGGGTCCAAAAATATCCTCTCAAAAGGGGGCTTTTCTGTTTCACTTTATGGAGGTGGATGGGGCTAAGGGAGTTTCAATCAAAGGCAATTTGGCAATGACACAAAAGCATCGCCACAGCAGTATTGGATTAAGAGATAGATGTACTCCCATTCTCNACTGATCTTGGGTTAGGCCCCTAAGAATATTGAAATTGATTAAAAAGTGAGTATTCAAGAAGATCTCAATCGACTAAACCCTCTAGAGTCTTTAAAAGGAAACAAGGGAAACGCCCGTTTTAGGCCTCTTTCTGTCTATCATTATGGAGGTCGCTCTGAAGTCAAGGCCTCGTGCGATTTTCCCCTGGGACATCTCGGCACACCTGGCTTTTGGAGAGGGGTCTTGTGTAGACACAAGAGAGGCTAGAATCTCGACACTCTAGATTTTAGTACAACAATACCATCATTTTCTACTATATCTAGCTATACACAATACTATTTGGGGAGGCGGCACTACAGTAAAGTCCCGTCTTTAAGAAACCCATCGTTTGACCTCAGCCTATTGCTATCCCTTAATTGCTCTATTGTTTTCCCATTGTTCTCACCAAAATCCAGGGTCTGAGTTTCTTATCAACTATATTCTTGAAGGCGGGACTTTACTGCACATTAAGGGTGCTACAGGGGTCCAAAAATATCCTCTCAAAAGGGGGCTTTTCTGTTTCACTTTATGGAGGTGGATGGGGCTAAGGGAGTTTCAATCAAAGGCAATTTGGCAATGACACAAAAGCATCGCCACAGCAGTATTGGATTAAGAGATAGATGTACTCCCATTCTCTCCGATCTCTCCGATTCTGAAATTAAGAGATTCTCAGGAATAAATCAAATCTAACTCCATCAGACCTGTCCATCAACCATGATTTTGCTATTCGCTTAATTTTGTGCAAAGTTGACGATTAATCGATGGATCAAATTGATAACTTAGAATGCAATAATTACGTCATAGGCAGGAACGAACTGTTGTAATAACAGAATAGATCTCCAGTAATAAAGGTCCAAAGACAGAATAATGAAGACAGAATAATCAAACAATCGATCACTGTCTTCCATGGCATTCTTTTTTCGAACAATCGATTGATCGATTAATCGAACTATCTATCGCTGTCCTTCATTTCTTTTCAAGTATGAAAGTCGATCGGTTATTTTCTCATGATAGATCATATATAAAGATCGAGTAATGACTCAAAATACATTATTTCAGCAACTTCAATTATTACCTGTTGTCGATTAATCGATTATTCGGCACCAATCGCTTAAAGAGCCACTGCTAACCATGATCCTTTATGGCGCCAAGGTCGACTTTCGTATTATCTGAAAGTCGTTTCTGGCCTAAATTCACTTTGCCTTGCTTTTCAATCGGCACACAAATGATCATGTTTGACAAAGGGTTTTTAGCGTAGACAAAAGCATAGAGTCCAAGAATTGATATTTCCCTTTATCCAATTTCAAAGGGTCCTTTGCAACGGACATACCTCGCATACCTCGCACGTGCCATCTCTAGTTGCACAGCAAAGAATGCTCGCAAAGAATACTAAGAATACTCGCAAAGCCTCTTGGTTAGCACTTAGCAGAGGGTCTTTAATCGATAAGAGCAAATTGTAATCGATGATGATGATGGTGAACCATGAAACATATCAATTAAAACTAACTACATATAGTTTCATGTGCCCCAGAAGAAGCAAAATTTATCGAGTCTCAGGCACTTAATCGATGGTCACTGGATTGGACTAATCTCAAGCACAATTTATGGTCAAAATTTATGGTCACGATTTGGTAACATTTACGATAAAAGTCAACGGTTGAGTAGTAAGTTAAAATCTTACTTTCCTAAGATATCACAAATTCATATTAAAAAAGCAGTAGGGAGCTGTCGTAAAGTATGGAAAAGAGGGTGGGGGGGGGGTGGAATGGACTTCAAATTTCGCCGTAAAATTATGTGGCCCAATGCAAGAAACAAAAACTGTCTACATAGCTCCATCAATATCTGCAAAAAAAACTTAATGACTCCAGAGCCTTGAAATGAACAGTGTAGTTCAGAATCTCCTTCACAATGATAAAGAGAGCAGCAAGAAATAGCTTCATGGCCCATGTTTATCACTTGAAAGAATTGAATCTCCAGTTCGCCCATTCTTGTGAATAAGACCTGATTGTCCAAAGTTAGCTCGACATACAATGTGAAACGAACCTTAGTATTTATCAGTAGAAATTGTTCATGTGTATTTTTCGTAGCTGTACATTTAATTTTAGTTTAGTTACACGTTCTCTATGTTAATGACTGCGGAGTTGTCATGGTCTCTTGCACTCCGTGGTATCGTCCTTGTAGTGTAGTAAAGTAGCTCGTACGTAGTGCTTTAAGTACTTTGTTTGCAAAATCTTATATTGAATATATAAAAAAAAACTTGAAAGAAGTTGTCAGCCTAAAATTTTCCACCCACTCACTAGTATTGGTGACCCCGTTAAATCCCTTTCGATCCCTCCGTTCCATACTTTATGACAGCTGCCTTATGGATTACAAAATTCAACGTTAGCTAGTTTTAAAACTCTACTACTTGTGAGTGAGTTCACAATTCAGTTATCTAATAGCAAAAAAGTTACACACTGTCTTATACCTCAGCTAATCTTTCCGCTTTACATCATCACTTTCCTGTTTCATTTTCCTTTTTCGAATCCAATTTCATTTTCCAGTTTCGAATACAATTTCGATTTCTCGCTTCGAAACCAATTTCAATTTATTGTCCTAAATCCAGCTTGTATCATCCGTTTTACTTTCAGGTTTCAAGTTGCTGTTTTGAATTTAGTTTGATTTCCGGTTTCAATTCTCAGCTCCCAATCCAGCCATAATGCTGTCTTATTTTCTTATTCCAAGTTGCTATTTCGACTTTAGTTTCGATTACCGGTTTTGATTTCCAGTTTCAAATCCACTTTCAATTCTTGCTTCAGTTCAGTATCCAAAACATATTTCGGTTCCGGTTCCAATCTCAACTTACGGCCCCAATTTGTCATTTTACATCACACTGTTGTCAGTTCGGTTCAACATCTCATCTAAATTTCCCGTTTCAATATCCAGTTTCATTTCCGTCATTGAACTATTCTTCACTACTTCTTGAACTTTCTTGACTTTTCTTAGAATTTTCTCGCAGCTTTGCTACTTCCGGGTCTACAGTCTTTCAAAGAGAAGTTTCTGCAGCATTGCGCGCAGTTTCGCTAGCATTGCATGTGCACTTTCGAGACTTTTGGTTCTCCTCTAGATTTGCAATCTTCTCTTTGAGAAGTCTCGTCTGCAAAAGAGATGAGATCATTCAGAAAATTTTTATGCGACAAATTTGACTCAGTACAAAGAAGGAGAGTTTTGCTCTTTTGGCAAAAAATGGGCCCATTATTCCCTAACATCATCTTTAAATCAAGCATAAATATTCCTTGTAAATAATAATAATAATAATAATAATAATAATAATAATAATAATAATAATAATAATAATAATAATAATAATAAAAATGATACTAATAATAATAATAATGGATGTTAACAGATCCACATGACATGGCTATTCTCTGTTAAATGCTACCTAAAATATTGTCTGTAATTAGAAGTATTGATTGTCCTGAATAAATTAAGGTTGTCCATAATACATCAAAATAAACTCTTACACTAACTTATTACATTGTACCTCATTAAAAACTTATGTAGAATTTATGTAACAATTTTATTTTTTAAAAAGTCTTTAGATAATGTCAGGAATTTATTATAGATGCGACAGTTTCTTATATATTCGGGCAAAGAATTAAACAGTTTTGCTGCACTATCCTGGAAAGTTCCAGCTTCCCTTGGGATAACAAGTGATCTTGCACTGCTTGATCGAAGCTCTCTGGTAGACTTTTTTTCTTCAAGTGTCAAGTATGTTGGCCAGGACTCATAGTTCATCGCCTTGAATGTCGTTTTTAAAAGGTTGAGTTCCCTTCTTAAATATATAAATACAGGCATCTAAACAGAGGCCATAACTTGGAAATGAAAATGATAACGTTGGAAAATAAAGAAATTGAGATAATCCCTACCATATGCTCCATATGCTTCCGCATCAAAATATTTTTGCAAACATGCAACTGAATAAAAATTCCTCTAACCTGAAATTGATTTTTTTCTGCCATCGTTATCAACTGTGCTTCAAATTTCTTCAGCCGTGATGCATGCCTTTTCTTCGCTTTTTCGTAAGCGGAAACCAACGCCCCGTTTGCCCTCTTCAGATCACCAATATATTCCGCCGTTTGTTGATGCCTGAGAAATTGAAATAAAATTGAATAATAAATTGTCTTTTTAAAGGGAGTACAAATACCAGCATGCTTTTCGAGACGTCAGCGACTTGCTCTGCACAGCTTCCAGAATAACTGACTGTACGAAATTCACAAAAACAAAAACAAACGACGGCAAAGGCTGCTGGTCTTTGTCCTGCCATCTTGAATAGATAAAACGGCTGGAGTTCACCAGCTCTGTCGTGACAAACGGCAGAAAAACGATTTGGTTTAAACATCGCATTTCTGCCGCATTTAATTAATCAATTCTAGGCCATGGTCCGCAGTTTCTACGTGTGATCAGCCATTGCGTTTGTGCATTTTGAAAAATGGCCATTTCAACCATTTTAATTTCAACACGACATGGCAAAAAAAGATGTTTAAATCAGATGTTTAGACAAGGCAGATCCTGCCGTTTTTAATACAGTTCGATTCGACACGGCAAAAAAACGATGTTTCTGGGCCAGACCGTTTTTCAGAATATCTAAAAGGTATGTTCTTGGAACTGTTTAAACATTTTGATATACAGCATCTGAGCAAAGAATAACTCGTAATTTCAGAGCACAGTGTGGCCTAATGAACCAACTTTCAAAATTAGGGTATTTATTTCGTTGAAAGTTTGTATCTTCTCAGGTGCTGAACTTATCAATAATATAACAGAAATAAAGGCATTCGATGACCTGAAAACCAAGACAAACACGACCCAGTACAGAATAGCAGTATCAGGCATAAGTGGAGACCAGATGACCAAGTGTCCTTCCCCACTGTGGCTGGTACATAGAAATGTATCTATTTTGTAGTTTTAAAAATTATTTCAAATCAATATAAAAAAGAACAGCATTAGGTTTTGCACTAATATTATTATAAGTATTATAAGATACTGATGAAGATTTCATATCGAACGTTTCAGTGATGTCGACAGTTTTAGTTTTATTTTTATATTTCTATTTTCTGTTCCCCTTTGCAAATTTATCAAATGTTAGCATTAATTACATTGTTTTCCAAATACCTTCTATTACATATTGTAGCGAGTTTGCATAAAACCGAAATTATTAACAAAATTCAACTCTAACCTGATTTCCGAATTTTTCGACAACTTTTCCAAAGTATCAACCAATTCTTGAATCCGTGATTTCAGTTTCTTTTCTCTCCGCGCGGCTTCATATAAATCTTGCGGGATATCTTCTTCAGAAGTTCGAAGCTCTGCAAGCGTTATTGCGGGCGTAGTGTTGCCGCTAGCGCTTGACTGGCCGTCGTCTTCCTGTTCAAGGAGAAATGAAAATGTTGTCACTAGTTTTATCATATTTTCAAAATTTAAGAACACGTTACAAAGAAATGAATATATCAGGCCAGAGGGTGTGATGAAAATACATTTGCCTCTCTAACAATCATGTGGAGATGGAGAGAATATCTCTTTTTAAAACAGGAAAATCAATCTTGAGAGTGATATATAACGATAGTTTCAGGAAATAAACATAAATTTCTGAATGCCAAAATGCCACGATCTAAATACACGGAAAGGCAAGTTCTTTAGTTATCTGGGAAGATGCTGAATTCACAGAAAATGATATTCTAGGTCGTCGAAATACATTTTGAATATTTTTGAAATACTTTGCTTTCAGTAGATTGTCAAAGTGGTTAAACTGACACACATTTTTGTTAAAGGGGCACACATTTTTGGCACACCTGGTACAAAATGTGACATTCTTCGAAATCAATATTTGGCGCCGATGGCACTGAGTTCTATTCCTGTAAAATGTAAGGAATTGCATTGTTTTTTAATCAAAACGCTGCTACTAAAAATAAAAGAGCTGTGAGGCAATATCAAAAAATGCAACGACATTATTGACATAATTCCTTCTCATATAATCTCAACCCGAAGGCGACCCATCGGCGTCACTACTGCGTTGCAAAAGTTGAACTGCCGGCGACTCGTCGGCGACCCATCGGCGACCTATCGGCGACATGTTGTCGGCAGGGCGCCGTCATTCATATCTCAGTGTGCATTCCCCGCTGACCCTCGTATTTGATTGGCTTGCTATGGTCACCTGATCTAAGGGAATGCAAATGATTCGCTGACGCATCGCCGTCAGTGCGCCGCCTCATGTTCTCATATAATTTTCATTGGCGCCGGTGCCGCAGCAGAGTGAAAAAGTTGAACTCAGCTCAACTTTTTCGAATGACTGNTGCGCCGCCTCATGTTCTCATATAATTTTCATTGGCGCCGGTGCCGCAGCAGAGTGAAAAAGTTGAACTCAGCTCAACTTTTTCGAATGACTGCGGCAGGACGCCGGCAGTCGGCACCCCATCGGCGCTGACTGTTCTCATTAAAATTAGTCTACCGGAGCAAGGTCGCCGGTGGGTCGCCGATGGGTCGCCGGCAGGTCGCCGATGGTTTGAAGCTATATGAGAACCAGGCTTAAGAGAGCTGGGGAGTACTTGAATGAGCGAATTGATTGCGACATACAATTTGAAACTATACTTCAATCCATTAAAACAAAAACAAGGACTTGATAATCAAAGCAAAAAAACAGCAAAGATAATGAAAATTAATCCTGTACGATAATTGGAAAATAAGAAGAGTGAGGAACAAGAAAAATTACTAACAACATGGTCACATCTTAAAGTAGAAATCGGACACTGAAATTTTTAATTCTATATAAATTACTTTATGATGAAAAAAAACAATATAAACAAAATCCTTTGCCTGTCTTGAAATCGTAAACTAAAATTTTTAATAAACATCAATTTCTCTATTGATTAAATTAAAATGCCAGGATTTAATTGGACTAAACGTATCGGGCATAACCCTTCCTCAGTAGTGCGGAAGAAGGGTTACTGAGGAAGGGTTATGCCCGATACGTTTAGTCCAATTAAATCCTGGCATTTTAGTTTAATCAATAGAGAAATTTATGTTTATCAACTGTAACTATTGCCGCACGTCAACCTCAAGATTTTATGAAATTTTTAATTCTATATAAATTACTTTATGANTATAAACAAAATCCTTTGCCTGTCTTGAAATCGTAAACTAAAATTTTTAATAAACATCAATTTCTCTATTGATTAAATTAAAATGCCAGGATTTAATTGGACTAAACGTATCGGGCATAACCCTTCCTCAGTAGTGCGGAAGAAGGGTTACTGAGGAAGGGTTATGCCCGATACGTTTAGTCCAATTAAATCCTGGCATTTTAGTTTAATCAATAGAGAAATTTATGTTTATCAACTGTAACTATTGCCGCACGTCAACCTCAAGATTTTATGAAATTTTTAATTCTATATAAATTACTTTATGATGAAAATACAGCGGGCCGACTGCACTTTAGCGGACCAGCTTGATGTCATATCGCTCCGGAAGGTATTCAACTAAATACCCTTCTAACCCTAACCCTAACCCTAACTAACCCTAACCCTAACTAACCCTAGCTAGCCCTAACTTACCCTAAAAACCCCTTTTACAAAACCTAACCCTGACCCTAACCCTTACCCCATGACACATTACGTCCCGATATTGAAAGTTGGTCCGCTAAAGTGCAGGCTAGCCAATACAGCAACTAAATAATTCAGTTACTTGTCTAGAAATCGCAAACTGAAACACTAGCTCCGTATAAATAATTTCACGAACAGAATGAAACGAACAAAATATCAAAGACATTTTACCTGCCCTGATCCCCGCAATCTTCTCTCCTCTTTCAAAATATGCTGTCTTTGTTTCCTCTGCTCTTTAATTTCGCTTTTCAAATATTCAATATGAGCAATATATCCTTGTCCTTGTGCTTCAATACTGCTCAATTTCAATTCCATGGCCTTTCGCTCCTTCTCAAGCATGTATATCCGATGCTTCAATTCCGCGCGCTCTTCTTTCAACGCTTGCAACTCTTGTAATAACACCGCAGTTTCAAGATCCAGGCTTCCTTTTTCGCCAGATTCGATATTCGAATCATCGAACGGTTCGAGGACATCAGTGACGCTTTCGAGTTCGACAACAGTCGTTTGCACTGTGCTTCGCTCCGTCTTCAGTAACTGTACATATTCCTTGAGTCTCATCTCCTCTTCTTTCGATAACGTCTCCAAATTTGATGAGTTAGCGGAACTCAAAGTGCTTGTACGACTATTAAAATCTATACTGTCGTCAAAAATCAAGCTATGTCCGGTCAGCGTAACTTCGTATTTACGATCAAGTTTTTGTAATAAGTTTTTCGCATGCGTTTCCGCGTCGCGTCGTTTCGTTTGCGAATTATGAAACATTGCAATACCTTCCTCCTCATCCGGCAAATCATCCGCATACGTCAACTGATAATGAGAATTCGACGTAAGCGAACTTGCGCCGGATACGTTAGATTTAGAGGAGTTGGTACTCGTTAGCGATTTCATCGTGTCNGTCGTCAAAAATCAAGCTATGTCCGGTCAGCGTAACTTCGTATTTACGATCAAGTTTTTGTAATAAGTTTTTCGCATGCGTTTCCGCGTCGCGTCGTTTCGTTTGCGAATTATGAAACATTGCAATACCTTCCTCCTCATCCGGCAAATCATCCGCATACGTCAACTGATAATGAGAATTCGACGTAAGCGAACTTGCGCCGGATACGTTAGATTTAGAGGAGTTGGTACTCGTTAGCGATTTCATCGTGTCAGTATTAAACGGCTGCACGGTGCTTCGGTAACTGGCCACTAACATCCCTTGTTCACTTTCCTGCAACTGCAGCATAACTTCGTACGTCTCAATAATCTGGTCCGTGTTTTGTAATGCGATCGCCAACGCAGTGTCTTTGCTTTCATACTTCGCAACCAATAAGCTTAGTCGTTCGCAATTCCCTTTGCTTTCTTCCAGGCATAATTGCAATAAGTCATTTTGCGATTTTAAATGCGATAATTTGCTCGATAAATGTTCAATCTGTAATTCAAGCTCTCGTGATTTTTCCGCCACCTCCCCTTTATAATGCGCGTGCAGAGACACCAATACCTGATCCAGCTTATTGTACGTGACCAAACTCTGGAGAAGCGTCTCCGGGATCCGGGACCGCAAACAGCGGACCTGAAAACAAAAGACATATTTGATTGTTCTGAAAAGAACAGTTTCTAATAAAGGGGATGCGTTTCTTTGTTGGCTGACTTGTTTGATTTTATAAGTTATTTTCATAATGAATAAACGAGAAAATGGAGCATGCAGTGGCGTGACGCATGGTGGTTGGGGGTTAGAGCAACTCCTAAGGGCAGGGCCCCCTAGCTTTAGGGGCCCCGAAGGCCGAAAGAGCCTCTCAAGATTTTCTATAATGTACTAATGTAACTTTTGAGAAATTGCTTGTTGACTTATAATTAATTGAACGCCAATGTGAATTGAATCAAACGCAAGTTTAATATATACAGAAATAAAATGTGCGTTTTCCGACAATCGAAAGAGCGTGGTTCAAAAAATTTCTCCTGAGGGGGTACTCTGGACCCCAAATTTGGCTCGCTTCGCTTGCATTCAATCTCAGCCATCATCTCCAATATGTTTCTTGTGCCATCGTGCCTTCTGATATAAAACTTCCATAAACCCGCCGNCTCTCAAGATTTTCTATAATGTACTAATGTAACTTTTGAGAAATTGCTTGTTGACTTATAATTAATTGAACGCCAATGTGAATGAATCAAACGCAAGTTTAATATATACAGAAATAAAATGTGCGTTTTCCGACAATCGAAAGAGCGTGGTTCAAAAAATTTCTCCTGAGGGGGTACTCTGGACCCCAAATTTGGCTCGCTTCGCTTGCATTCAATCTCAGCCATCATCTCCAATATGTTTCTTGTGCCATCGTGCCTTCAGATATAAAACTTCCATAAACCCGCCGATGATGTGCTGGGCTCACCTTTTGCCGATAAAAAGACCATTTTAATTTTGACAATTTGGCAAACTTTTTTTGATTCAGCCCATGTATAGCAAAATCACGAAGGGCCCCTAGATGCTCCGTTACGCCACTCAGAGCATAAGGTTTTTGTGACATTTCCTGAAGGACAATGTGAATTGAAAAATTTCCTGCGACCGCCCGGTCACATGGTTAGGTGAGTTTTCATTCCCTAATTTACGTTTGGAATTCACGTGGAAAATTCAAGTACTTACCAGGGTTTCAGAGAAATCAGCAGGTTGAACGGTCACATAGTTAGGTGCGTTTTCATGTCCTGATTTACATTTGGAATTCTGGTAAAAAATTCAAGTACTTACCAGGGTTTCAGAGAAATCAGCAGGTTGAAACTCATCGCCAACCGACGACCCCAAATCACTGGAAGTTCCAATGTTATTCTTCTGCCTGTTCAAGGTAGACCCCGGACTGCCTGCATATTTCTTTGAAGGCACCGGTGTAAATGGTGATGTGTTTGAATTCTGTATCGATTGTTGCGAGGCTCGCCTCGGATCGGAATTCGAGTAAGTTGATTGCCTTGGTAATGAGCTTGTCCTGTTACTGCCGGTAGAGGGGGTTGGCGAGGGGGATAAAATGGGCGACTGGTTGTTGCTGGTTCGTCGTTCCAAAGCATCTTGAAGGACTCTTGTCTGTAAAAAGAGAGTTAAAAAATTGAGAGTGACAAAAGGAGATTGAATTGAGGCATGGGACTGACGAACTGGCTCAGTGTTTTGGCCGGTGGTTCACTGGACGAGGGAGCAACGACGGCTGTTGTTGTCGTTGGTATCTCTCGGTTGGGGTCCCTGTTTCCCAACATTCTCGGATTTGTAGCTCGACACCTACTGCAAAACAAGTTTCTTTCTTTAGTCATCGGTAAATTGGTTTGTATGTAGCTTTTTGTAACCGTATCTTTAATTTTAGTTTAGTTTTATGTCTTCTATGGCATGGCCCCGGCGTAGTCATGATATTTTGCTCCTAGGGGTATCGTCTTTGTAGTGTGGTAAAGTGTTATGTAAGTAGTGTCGTAGGTAATTCGTCTTTGTAAAAATTTTTAGATTGAGTATATAAAAAAAAAAA
>REGL01000032.1:594893-623967 GCA_004194395.1 Aurelia aurita complex sp. Pacific | reverse complement strand
GTCTCGGGATCCACGCCACCGAGACTTGATATGTATGTAGGTTAATCATTTCCGAACAAGCAAGGTGTTTTCTGCGAGGGGGTTACATTATGGGGTAATATGTAGTCATTTATTTGTCAATAGTAAATACCGGACCATATTCCCACGGAGTTTGGGGATCCACGCCACGGAGACTTGACATGTATGTACGTTAATCTTTTCCAAACAAGCAGGGTGTTTTCTGCTTGGGGGTAACATTATGGGGTAATATGTAGTCATTTATTTGTCAATAATAAATACCGGACCATACTCCCATGGAGTTTTAGGATTCACGCCACGGAGACTTTAAGGTTAATCTTTTCCAAACCAACAGGGTGTTTTCTGCTAAGGGAAGCAACGATAAACCTAAATTCTTGAGGTCGCCAACCCGTCGCCAACCTTTAGTATCACATTACTATCATTGTATTGTATCGTAGATGGAGGGCCCCTTGAAAATCAGCATTTGCTGAAGGGTTACCCTCCTTAAATATATGAAATCATTTGTGTGGTAAGGAAAGTATAGTAGAATGTAAGATTTATTGTAATATTCTATATGAATAAAAGACATTATAATAGCTCCAAAGGTCCATTCCTACGTTTACAGGATTCCAGGTTTTAAAATGAGTAACAAACATATGACCTGAAGTAAAGGCATGATGATCACAAGCTCTTCAAAACAAAGAGAGTTTGGATAAAACGCATCAGGATTAGATGAATTATTTTGAAGGAAAATAAAGGAGTCCTAAATATGAAATCAAGATAAATATACTCAGGAAGCTGAGAATTTGCTAATCTTTTTTCGACCTCTTCATTCTTTCATGGAACCCCTTTGCTTTCTTTTTCGACTGTGCGATTCTATTTTCGAACCTTTCGAACTTCGGAGTAACCTGTTCTTGCTGAACAGTATGTTATGATTTATCAACATAAAGCTCATCAGAAATAGCACAGACCTGATTTCACCTTACAAAGTGTTGCTCATTCAAGAGCCATAATTTTCTCTGTGACAAAGCAAAACAAAGAAGCTTCGTCATACTTCTGACGTCACAAAAAGAGGAAAATAGATGCGTGTCAGGAAACAAGGCAATATTTATATGTGTGGAAGGGGAGAGAACTGAGGATAGCTAACATATGATGCATGTAGCAATAAAGAACTTTAAACAGAAAGTTTTGATCAAGGCATACAGACTCTAGAATAGCGAAAGGGGTGTGACATCTAATTAATTCTGACATTCTATTGTGTGGGTGTGGGGGTCATGTACAACGCCCTTCACCAAAGGCTGAATAATTTTCTGACAACAAGATCACCAAGAACACAAGACGATGCAGCATGCAAGGCCACACTGAGGAAATTCCATGCACAGGGGAACACAAGAGTAGGTCCTTTCTGATTGTTGAGTTAACTAACGGGGGCCTTTAGGAATGCCCTCCTGGAGAGAGGTTTGTGAATTGTTGACAGAGGGGCAAATAATTTCTATCAACTCCAGTAGAACATGTTTATTCAAACAGAATGATGTGGATGTCTTCCGATTTATTAGGTAATTGCAATACGCGTAGGAGAATTTTTCAATATCTTTCAACTCTTTCAAACGCCCTGAAAAGATGTTCAAAATCTTGGCATCACGACAGAGAAAACCTAAGCGCGTTGAAATTTGTGTCATTCATTTTACAGAGGGGCTGACGTGACGATTTACACAAGCCACGTGACGCCCCCATAAAAATACAGCCAATTTCCTTTCCTCGGAATCAGTCATTGAAACAAGGTTCTTTGTCCAAAAAACTTTTAGAACAATTAGTTATCATCTGAGTTCGATTTAATTCCTAATATGGCAGTGCTAATGAATGGTAAACAAGTATTTTGTGTTCAATTGCCCACAAATAAAATCTGATATTTGTATGGCAAGGAATACTAGAGTATTTACCGAACTTGATTTATGTGTTTATGAACATCAAACGGCAGAATTTAAGATGCTTTGTTAAATGACTAACTATTCAAAGAAACTGCTTAAACATAAGACCTCCCATATTATGCCCAAGCATGATTTATCATAGACGGACGACGTCATTCCTTGCATTCGCTCAACGTTTTCAATCTGATGTTTTTATTTTCACTCATACAAGGACTCCCGACCAAACAGATTCAAAACAGAGACTAAAATCTTACGAGAGATCTGAAGAAAAATCGAGCGTCTTCTATCCTTCTGTTAAGCTAGTATACCCCTTGTCTATGTAAATAGTCCGTCCTTACGTATTCTTATTTACTCGTGTTTTGTTGTTCATTTATTCGGTTACAGTTCTCTAAAAGTAAAGTCGCCAAATAAGAAGTCTCTCTTTGTAGCAATCTTTAGGCAACATTACTGTAACCGAATTAACATGGAAGCGTCGAAAAGCAGTATTTTGTGTTTCACAGGAAACGGCGATGTTCAAGCCTTTTTAAACAAGGTAGAAATACATGCCGCACTGAAAGGACACACAGGAGAAAAGCTGGCTCAAGCGTTGGTAAGTAAACTAGAAGGGCCGGCGTTCGATGTCTACCTACGACTTTCAGCAGAAGAATAACTACACAATTAACTGAAGCCCTTTCGAACNTTTTTAAACAAGGTAGAAATACATGCCGCACTGAAAGGATACACAGGAGAAAAGCTGGCTCAAGCGTTGGTAAGTAAACTAGAAGAGCCGGCGTTCGATGTCTACCTACGACTTTCAGCAGAAGAATAACTACACAATTAACTGAAGCCCTTTCGAACGTTCCCAACAAGAAGGATTTCACCTGCAAAACACCGCAAATGAAGTTGCCGGACTGATATAAGTTGTTCTATATTAGTTGCTTGCAAAATTGAATACCGGACCGTAAAAACTCCTCATGGCCTCAAAAATTGGTAGGCCTGAGTTCTGCCTAGTTCCTGTCCTGTCTCAGTTCAAGAATCTGCACGCAGGCTACACAAAGTCTAACATTAACTGATGGACCAAAGTGAAACGGAGTAAAAATGAACAAAAACGGGCTGAAAATATCAATGGTACTTACAGACTCTTTTCTGCTCTTCAAGTGCGTGTAATTCTTGTCTGGAATGTTCGATCGATTTCTCCAAACAGATTTCTCTTGACCGACGCTTTTCTGCCAACGATACCTTTTCTATAATCTGAAAAGAAAGACAGCTATTTATTCTAAAAGTTATTCTCAGCAAATGAAAATCAATGAGTCGCAATTAAGGTGCATTATTTACTTTACTCAAGATACCGGGTGCGCCAAAAATTGTCACAGATAGCATAGGGCTCAAATCTTGAAAAAAGGATGTAAAATTCTATTACATTTTTCCTTGAATTAAATGACTTGAAAGGTTCTCAGGGTACTTTGCAATAAATCTGCCGTGCAAATCTTTCGATATCTTAATTTGTTTCAAAATGGCGGCATTTATTATTTTTGCAGCTTTGAGGTCATCAAATTTCTAAATCCTAAACCAGAAGAGCGACGGATTTCTGCTTGCCACCATATTGTAGACCTTCATAAACTATGCTTTTCTTAAAGATTGTAACTCATGAACTCTGGTATTGCCCTGACAGCAAATTTGAAGTTTGTTGATTTTTAACTCTTCAATCAAGTCACCAAAAATTCAGAAAATATATCAAAATTTAATCTAATCAGTTAAATAAAATTTAAATAAAAATAATCATTTGAATATTAATTTGAAACAGCTTCCGTCAGAATTTTTTGAATCTGTTGCGTTTTTTTGGGACACCCGGTAATACATAATGGTAGAAAGTTGTACGAATAAACTGTATAAAAGAAGTTCGGATGCAAATTTTGCACACTGAGGCGAGGCCTTTCTGACTTGTGTCTTCATCAAAGTATGACTTGTGTCTTCATCAAAGTATGACTTACAAAACTAAACTTACAAAACTAAATTATGCTTTCTAATAAAACATACATAGGAACTTGTCCTTACCATTTCATTTTTAATTTGCAATGGCCCATCAACAACATCCCCCACTTTTGTCGTTTTCTTTCGATCAGCTATCGTGCATTCCAATGCACCGATAACACGTGACAATTCATCAAAGCAACCTTCGTCATCCTTCTTCCCAGAACTACTTGCAGCCTCTTGATCAGGATGCCTCGCTTCCGCTTCAATGACTTCATTTGTTGTTGCGAGGAAATTGACCTGGTTTGGGCCATCGTCGATTGCGTGGTGGTCACATTCTGCCTCACCGCAGGAGCAATCAGAGCATGCGTTTGTGCCTGAAAGAGAATAAGTGTCATTTATATGAAGTACTTGAAAAGTTAGTATACAATGAGGTATCAAGGATAAGTATTTCACTATAATAATAATAATAATACAATTTATTTACTGTTGGCTAGAGAGATAGCTGATGCTAATAAAGGCCAACTCTATCCTATTTACAATGTCTGAAATTAAGCTATATTATACAAATGCGGCAGTTACATCCGGATCCCTTCCAACTTCTGATTTTCATTTTGAATTCATCATCGCTTCTTGCAGCTTTATATTGGTCTGGAAGCCGATTCCAAACGATGCTACCGCTATACGAAAGAGACTCGTTTCCATATTTATTGGTCCTGGTTTTAGAAAGTTGGAGGAGATCGTTTATTCTTAAGTTATATGGAAGCATTTTTCTATT
Organism: Aurelia aurita complex sp. Pacific; assembly: GCA_004194395.1. NCBI lineage: Eukaryota > Metazoa > Cnidaria > Scyphozoa > Semaeostomeae > Ulmaridae > Aurelia > Aurelia aurita complex sp. Pacific. Next base: position 619,314 of record REGL01000032.1, on the reverse strand, counting down.
GAAGAACTCCCACAGAAAGGAGGGGTTTCCAGACTAGCATAAGTTTTTGCAAACTTTTTACATGTATTGTGATTTCCCCGTTCTTGTGTAAGAGTTCTTCAAAACTGGAGTCAAATCATCACTCTTCTGGTTTAAAGGCACACTGTCGAGGCTGTTATTGGCTAGTCCTGATGTTGAAATGACAAACTAAAGACCTGCCCTTTTGATAATTACCAAGCCTTTAAGCTTCTGGATCATGCTTTGTTTCGAGAATAAAGGAAGACAAATCGTTGTCACCTTCATGAATTTCAGTGTACAGCTAAATTACTGAAGCCTGTCTAATTCTGTTCTTTTATATTGTCTCACTTATCCAATCAGCGCCATGACAGTGTGCCTTTAATTAAATGAGTTGAAATACAACATATGCTGTAATTTAGAGAAAAAGATTTCTGAAAAAGTCCAACAGTCGTATTACAGGAAAGTAGTTAAAGTTTCTTCAAAGCCCTTATTCAAAAGAAATAGGTCATAGAAATTTACAACCAACTACACGTATTTTTTATAAGAAACTAAGATCCGGGGCTAGTAGGCAGTTCTTAAATTTTTGGGCCATTTTGCTAACAAAAGTTTCTTACGTGTTTCTTATATTTTTAATGCCGGAAGTGTAGACTTAATTTAGCTTTGTCAAGAGGGCTCTCAAATTACTTAGTAAGATCTCAAAACAATAAATAACGAAATTCGCACTCAAAATAGTGTCTAAACAGTTGCTATAAGTGTGCAGCAGCAAACAATTTTTTAGTGCAAATGGGAAAATTAAAACTGCAAATTACAGGCTTTCTAAATTCAGCAAGGGTTGTTCCTTAACTTTCGAAAAATTGAGCCTACTGTTTCTTATAAGCTGTTTCTTATAGAAAGTACGTGTATTTACACCAATTTCAAGATTTGGAACTTATGCTGTGGTAAAATATTCCAAAATCGTCTATATCCCATGAAAATAAAGTAATCCTATTGCCATGAAACGGACGCAAATATCACAAACCCCTGTGTGTCTCTGCACTTGCTTTTGAATCGAAACGGTCATTTGAGTTTGTTTGAAATAGACTTCACCTCAATGTATGTAGAAGCCTTTGAGAAGCAACTTATGAGAAGAAAAAATTTTCTGCGACCCATATTGTATGACACGTAGAAAGAAGAGTTTATTTAGGAAAGGACTATTTGCAATGAAAGTTTACAAAAGTTGGTCCATGTTGGAGTTGTGATTAGTTTTTAGCTCAGATTCGAAACAAAATGAATGAGATGCAAAAGAGACACCTTGTTGAGGAAACGCATGTGTCCCCCGTGTCGTAGGTTAATGCTCATGCGCCCGGCATATTTCCACCCCAAAACGCTACTGCGCATGAGCTTAACCCACTGCACGGGGGGACACATACAGTGTGAAGAAAACTTACCAAAGTGTGAAGATAACTTACCATCTGAGCGATTTGAAAAACCTGAAAGAGAAAACAAAATGATCAGTTGTTTATCTATTTATTAATAAGTTACGCATTTAATCAAGCAATTAATCAATCATTCAATCGATCTCTCTATCAATTCATTGATTCATTCATTCAATTAATCAATCAATCAATCAATCAATCAATCAATCAAGTCAGTCAATCAGTGTATCAAACATGAAAGTAATGGTGCACACTTTTCAGAGGGATCATTTCAAATTTGCCAGTTTTCATCTTAAATCAAATGCCATATTTTGAAGTTGAATGATCAAATAACAATTCAGTGTGATGACAAGGAAAATGAGAAGACTACAGTTGGAACTTTATTCTGTTGGGAACTACCGGGTGCGCCAAAATAAACTATGCACGTTTGGGAGCCCACAATAAATTGTACACTGGACCGATTTTGAAGATTTATGACTTAATCTTTAGCAGAAAGCCTGAATTAGATTCTAGGATTTTTTTTGCAAATTTTTCCGATTTCAATTTTTAGAGCTAGGAGTGAGTTTCTTAAAATTTTCGTTTTCGAAAACACTGAAAACGATCAAAAAACGTCGATCAAATTTTAAAGACTCAACATGAATGAACAAAGAGAAAACGTTTTCAGGGTGATTTGGGGATTTAGTACNTGCACGTTTGGGAGCCCACAATAAATTGTACACTGGACCGATGTTGAAGATTTATGACTTAATCTTTAGCAGAAAGCCTGAATTAGATTCTAGGATTTTTTTTGCAAATTTTTCCGATTTCAATTTTTAGAGCTAGGAGTGAGTTTCTTAAAATTTTCGTTTTCGAAAACACTGAAAACGATCAAAAAACGTCGATCAAATTTTAAAAGACTCAACATGAATGAACAAAGAGAAAACGTTTTCAGGGTGATTTGGGGATTTAGTACGAACTCTCGTACAGCAGATTACAATCAATCGATTTTTAAATCCCAAATCACCAGGAACAAGTTCTCTCTTTGTCTATTCATGTCGATTCTTTAGAAAACTTGATCAATGTTTTTAATCGTTTTCAATGCTTTCGAGAACAAAAATTTTAAGGAACTCGCTTCTGCCTCTAAAAACTGAAAACGAAAAAATTTGCAAAAAATCCCAGTATCTAATTCAGGCTTTCTGCTAAGGATTAAGTCATAAATCTTCAAAATCGGCCCAGTGTACGATTTATCGTGGCCTGCCAAAAGTGCATAGTTTATTTTGGCGCACCCGGTAGTCATCAAAGTCCGTCTCATATGAGATGTCCCGCGAGATTTGCGATAACGCAAAATTACACATGCAAAACACTTCAATTGTTGTTATTCGCGGACATTTTTATGACATCCAATTTTAAGACAGACTACAGCCATGGCCAGGACTGGAACTCAAGAGAGAAGTTTTGTTTGGCAATAAATAATCTTCTAAACAAGTAGAAGAAAAATAAACTGTTCCAAACTTAGCAAACAAAATCTCTCTTTCATAAGACTCGTCAGCCCCAGCCTCAGTCAAAACAAATAACCGGTTTCTCAGAAATGCTAAGTAATTGTACAATTACTGTTGAGAAAGCACTTCTGTACGCGTCATATTCAAGTATCAATAATGACTCAACGAGAGCAAAAATATAAACATGTAGCAAAAATACAAAACAGCCACCTGCAAAATTTGATTTAATTTACGTTAAAGGTTGAGTAATAAAAACCTCTGACGGTTGAAGGACGATTACTTTATCAAATGCACGTAGTTACTTTCGTAAAATTCGTTATTATGTAGCCAAGATTGTTCAATTATATTTGAAAGACATCAAAGTCATAACCAGCTATCTAGTTTCGAAATCAAGAACATCTGTCCTCCAAATGCACTGCCTGAAGAAAAATCTTCGATGTTTAACTTAACCAAAATACTTGTATAAAAATAAAACTTGGCCTTGTACAGGCCAAGTTTCAGCCTTGTAGCAGGGATTACGACCTTGTTATGACCTTTGAAGAAAATTACAAGGCTAGCAGTAAGATTCCAAGTTACAACCAGTCTAACATAAGTTTTCTACAAGGCTAATTAGCATTTTTCAAGCCATTTACAAGGTTACAGCAAGGCTTTTCTAGGCTAGAGCAAGGTTACAAGGCCATAACTACAAGGCTTGTACATGGCTATTACCTGACCTTGTATTTTCGTACAGGTACCGTAGTTATCATGTTAGTTATTACTTATTACAAGAACTTTTTTGGAAAAATTGTCATTATGTAACCAAGACGCTTAATCAAATTTCAAAAGTACCGGGTCAAAATCAGCTATTTGAAGTTCGAGGTTGGCGTTTCTAAATTAAAAGGGATCTTGAATCGATCAGAACTCTAATTACATTAATGTTTCACTGGTGACACACACTGTTAATCTTGGGAGGATTTTAAAGTAAATCCTAGTTTCTCAAAGAACTTTTGAGTTTCTGAGATAGATTCAATTAACTGTGGTTTCAGGAAAATTTCAGGTAATTTGATTTCAACCAGCAACCCATAATATCTGAGAGCTTAAAATGATAGCCTAACCAGCATGCTAGATTGGTTGTGATTTTATTCTGACCACTGGGTCTAGAATGTAACAGATGAAATCTAAGAAAAGACAACAAGTTCCTTAAACTCAGAAACTTAGAAACGTTCAAAAAGATTTGGAATAAGGTAAATGGGAGTTAAATTGTCGAGATATTCTATGAAAAACTTCTCCAAATATTTCCCAGCTTTATCCATAAATTATAAGCTTAAAAAGAAACTAATTTGGGTGGGAAGCAAAAAGTTGGAAATGTTTCAAATGATTTTGGTATCAGTCAAATGGGGTTAAATTTTCCAACAGATCGTCGTCCAAAGATGTCTCCTGAATTCATCCAAAAATAAACTTAGGTTCAACCGAATGGAAATAGTTCAAATGATTTTGGTATCAGTCAAAAGGGGTTAAATTTTCGAGATATCATAAGAACATAAACTCTCTAAAAAATCCCCCGACTTCATCTGAAAATAATGAGCTTGAAAAGAAGCCAATTTGGGTGGGAAGCAAAAAGTTGGAAATGTTTCAAATGATTTTGGAATCAGTCAAATGGGGTTAAATTTTCGAGATATCATAAGGACATAAACTCTATAAAAAATCACCCGATTTCATCTAAAAATAATGATTTTTTTTTTTTTTTTTTTTTTTTTACAGTTGGCTAGAGAGATAGCTGATGCTAATAAAGGCCAACTCCACCCTATTTACAATGTCTGAAATTAAGCTATATTATACAAATGCGGCAGTTACATCCGGATCCCTTCCAACTTCTGATTTTAATTTTGAATTCATCATCGCTTTTCGCAGCTTTATATTGGTCTGGAAGCCGATTCCTAACCATGCTACCCCTATACGAAAGAGACTCGTTTCCATAGTTATTGGTCCTGGTTTTAGGAAGTTGGAGGAGATCGTTTATTCTTAAGTTATATGGAAGCATTTTTCTATTGAAGAACTCCCACAGAAATGAGGGGTTTCCAGAAGTAATACATTTGTATACCTCCAGCATAAGTTTTGCAAATTTTTTACATGTATTGTGATTTCCCCGTTCTTGTGTAAGAGTTCTTCAAAACTGGAGTCAAATCATCACTCTTCTGGTTTACTATTCAGAAATTTGATGACATCACTTTCTTAAGGCACACTGTCGTGGCTGTTATTGGCTAGTCGTGATGTTGAAATGACAACCTGAAGACCTGCGCTCTTGATAATTACCAAGTCTTTATGCTTCTGGATCATGCTTTGTTTCGTGAATAAAGGGAGTCAAATCGTTGTCACCTTCATGAATTTCAGTGTACAGCTAAATTACTGAAGCCTGTCTAATTCTGTTCTTTTATATTGTCTCATTTATCCAATCAGCGCCACGACAGTGTGCCTTTAATTAAATGAGTTGAAATACAACATATGCTGTAATTTAGAGAAAAAGATTTCTGAAAAGTCCAACAGTCGTATTACAGGAATTTAGTTAAAGTTTCTTCGAAGCCCTTACTCAAAAGAAATAGGTCATAGAAATTTAAAACCAACTACACATATTTTTTATAAGAAACTAAGATCCGGGGCTGGTAGGCAGTTTCTTAAATTTTTGGGCCATTTTGCTACCAAAAGTTTCTTACGTGTTTCTTATATTTTTAATGCCGGAAGTGTAGACTTAATTTAGCTTTGTCAAGAGGGCTCTCAAATTATTTAGTAAGATCTCAAAACAATAAATAACAAAATTCGCACTCAAAATAATGTCCAAACGGTTGCTATAACTGTACAGGTTCAAACAATTTTTGAGTGCGATGGGAAAATCAAAACTGCTAATTACAAACGTTTGTTAGCTTTCTAAATTCAGCATGGGTTGTTTCTTAAGTGAACAAAATTTCATAACGCTTGAAAGATTCAAGTTCCACTTTCAAATATGTTTTTTAATGATACCGAGCATGCAGCATTTTGCAACATAATGATAGTTCTATGACCAAAAACTATGTTTACTCTTCATAGTTTGTGGTTGTACTCCATATGCATAACCACGAGATAACACGTAGAAAGAAGAGCTTATTTAGGAAAGGACTACCGGGTGCGCCAAAATAAACTATGCATGTTTGGCAGGCCACAATAAATCGTACATTGGACCGATTTTGAAGATTTATAACTTAATCTTTAGCAGAAAGCCTGAATTAGATTCTAGGACTTTTTGCAAATTTTTCTGTTTTCAGTTTTAGAGCTAGAAGCGTGTTTCTTAAAATGTTCGTTTTCAAAAACATTGAAAACTATCAAAATACGTCGATCAAATTTTAAAAGATGCAACATGAATGAACAAAGAGAAAACGTTTTCAGGGGGAATTCTGGAGTTTAGGACGAACTCTCGTACAGCAGATCACAATTGGTCGATTTCTAATTCGCAAATTACCACGAACGAGCGATCTCTTTTCCATTCATGTCGATTCTTTAGAAAACTTGATCGATTTTTTTTATCGTTTTCAGTGTTTTCGAAAACTGAGATTTTAGGAAGCTCGCTTCTAGCTCTAAAAGCTGACAATGAAAAAAATTGCAAAAAATCCCATTATCTAATTCAGGCTTTCTGCTAACGATTAAGTCATAAATCCTCAAAATTGGTCCAGTGTACGATTTATTGTGGCCTGCCAAACGTGCATAGTTTATTTTGGCGCACCCGGTATTTGCAAATGAAAGTTTACAAAAGTTGGTCCATGTTGGAATATTAGTTTTCAGCTCAGATTCGAAAGCGAATAAATGAGATGCAAAAGAGACACCTTGTTGGGGAAACGCATGTGTCCCCCCGTGCCGTAGGTTAATGCTCATGTGCCCGGCAGAGTTCCACCCCAAAACGCTACTGCGCATGAGCTTTAACCACCGCACGGGGGGGGGGGCACATACGTTTCCTCAGACAAACAGTATCTCGCCAGTGTGAAGAAAACTTACCAAAGTGTGAAGATAACTTACCATCTGAGCGATTTGAAAAACCTGAAAGGGAAAATAAAATGATCAGATGTTTATCTAATAATTAACAAGTTACGCATTCAATCAAGCAAGAGAACGTTTTTTGGCAATAAATAATCTTCTAAACAAGTAGAAGAAAAATAAACTGTTTCAAACTTAGCAAACAAAAACTCTCTTTCATAAGACTCATCAGCCCCAGCCTCAGTCAAAACTAATAACCGGTTTCTCAGAAATGCTAAGTAATTGTACAATTAATGTTGAGAAAGCACTTCTGTAAGCGTCATATTCGAGTATCAATAATGACTCAACGAGAGCAAAAATATAAACATGTAGAAAAATACAAAACAGCCACCTGCGAAATTTGATTTAATTTACGTAAAAGGTTGAGTAATAAAAACCTTTGACGGTTGAAGGACGATTACTTTATCAAATGCACGTAGTTACTTTCGTAAAATTCGTTATTATGTAGCCAAGATTGTTCAATTAAATTTGAAAGACATCAAAGTCATAACCAGCTATCTAGTTTCGAAATCAAGCACGTCTGTCCTCCAAATGCAATGCCTGAAGAAAAATCTTCGATGTTTAACTTAACCAAAATACCTGTATAAAAATACAAGGCTCCTTGTAGCAGGGATTATGACCTTGTTATGACCTTGTACTAACCTTTGAAGAAAATTACAAGGCTATCAGTAAGATTCCAAGTTACAACCAGTCTAACATAAGTTTTCTACAAGGCTAATTAGCATTTTTCAAGCCATTTACAAGGTTACAGCAAGGCTTTTCTAGGCTAGAGCAAGGTTACAAGGCCATAACTACAAGGTTTGTACATGGCTATTACATGGCCTTGTATTTTCGTACAGGTTACCGTAGTTATCATGTTAGTTATTACTTATTACAAGAACTTTTTTTGGAAAAATTGTCATTATGTAACCAAGACGCTTAATTAAAATTTTAAAAGTACCAGGTCAAAATCAGCTATTTGAAGTTCGAGGTTGGCGTTTCTAAATTAAAAGGAATCTTGAATCGATCAAAACTCTAATTATATAAATGTTTCACTGGTGACACACACTGTTAATCTTGGGAGGATATTAAAGTAAATCCTAGTTTCTCAAAGAACTTTTTTAAGTTTCTGAGATAAATTCAATTAACTGTGGCTTCAGGAAAATTTCAGATAATTTGATTTCAACCAGCAACCCATAACATCTGAGAGCTTAAAATGATAGCCTAACCAGCATCCTAGATTGGTTATGATTTTATTCAGACCACTGGGTCTAAAATGTAACTGATGAAATCTAGGAAAAGACAACAAGTTCCTTCAACTCAGAAACTTAGAAACGTTCGAATAGATTTGGTATCAGGTAAATGGGAGTTAAATTGTCGAGATATTCTATGAAAAACTTCTCCAAATATTTCCCAGCTTTATCCATAAATTATAAGCTTAAAAAGAAATCAATTTGGGTGGGAAATAAATAGTTGGAAATAGTTCAAATGATTTTGGTATCAGTCAAAAGGGGTTAAATTTTCGAGATATCATAAGAACATAAACTCTCTAAAAAATCCCCCGACTTCATCTGAAAATAATGAGCTTGAAAAGAAGCCAATTTGGGTGGGAAGCAAAAAGTTGGAAATGTTTCAATGGATTTGGTATCAGTCAAAATGGGATTAAATTTGCCAACAGATCATCGTCCAAAGATGTCTCCTGAATTCATCCAAAAATAAACTAAGCACAGAGGCAAATCAATTTGGTTTGGAAATAGAGAGCTTGGAAAATTAAGATGAACTTTGGTCTCAGATAAATTGGGGGTTAGATTTTTCAGACATCTGATGGAGACCTTAATCTAAGATATCTGCCAACTTCAAAAACAGTCTAATCAAAGGAGGAATTAAAAACAACTTTGAACTATTTCGATGAATCCTGGATTCCGCTGAAATAGAATGGTTCAAAGGGGCACAGGTTGGGGTGGGGCATATATATTAGAGAGCTTATTGTGCACTCAAAACCATCTGCCTAAAAGTATTTGTTTGAGTGGCATACCGGCTCTCGGTCACGTCAATCTGCCACGGGCAGAATTTAAAATTGTCACTTGATGTATGAGAAACGAAATGATAAACCTCTGGCTTCTTGACAATCTCGTCCCCAGAGTGAGTTTGATCAGCGTATGACGTAAGAACGCCATGGGAACGACGTTGGGTTGTTTATGTTGCTCGTTAAACCTAAAAGTGCTGAAGACGATGGCGGAGTTATTTGCTAAATCGTTTATATTGAATAGACGTTTCAGCTATTCTGAAAAGTTTGTTTTTAATCAATAATGAAAAAGAAGTAATAAACTAGGAAGAGTCGACGATCATACAAAATCTTATTTTCAATTCAGGGTTTCCCACAGCCCGTCAATCGTCGATACAGCCCATTCACGGGGGGGGGGGGGGAAGAGGGGTAACAGGGTAAAAGATGAACTTACTATCAAGTGATTTATTCTCCTTAACTTCTCGATATTTTCCGTACGGTCGAAGTTTCTTCAAATTACAAATAACAATCTGCCATTGGTCTCCTCCGAAGCAAATTTTCTTCACCTCCATCATAAACATCCAACTAGGCCTAACAATAACAAACTTTTCACATCGAGCACGTAGTAACAAACTTTAGACCACTCCTCTCATGTTCACCGATTTCTCATCAGTTCAATTGAATAGCATTGCGTCATCTCATTCGAATCCCTATTCTAAAGCTGACGTCAGATTTTCCCGCCTTTTGTGGTGCTAAGATACCAATGTGTCAGTTGTTTAAATAACCGCAATGTTATGAAGTGTGACTAACGCGGTTGAACGCGTGTCCAGAATCCTTCCCTGTTCACCAATGAGTGCGCAAAAAAGTTCAAAGTGATTTCAGTAACCACCAGAAAAAGTTACTTGGAACCCTGCCACAAAGCGAGAGCACATAAAGTTTAGTTTCGACGTTATCCACGTTTTTAACCTTCTTGTGTTGCTGTCCGCCTTCTTTACGCTTTCAATCAAACAAGATCAACTGCCCTTCCAATATTCCAAACCGTTAATAATTTCAATCCTTGCGTTGCTCTTAAAATTGGTTCGTTTGGCTTTAGTTTGGCTTTTGTTTTTCCTTCCTCTTTCCTTTTCCAAATCTGTATCATTTCACAAATCCAGAAACGTTCAATTCTTGTCAGTCCTACCTTTGATATCAAAGCTTGGATTCTTGAAAATTCCTCTGAAAGTTTCCCTCCTGTACTCTTTCCTTCCACTTTGTCTCTTCGCACGAACTTTCTACCACTGTTCCAATTTTTTCTTCGTCATTTCTTAGAATTCCACTGTTTATTCTTGATCTTTCCTGCTCAATTCTCTACGACTTTTCCATAGTCAGCATTTCCAGAATCTGCTCAATCTTCAAACTAAATCACACCACTTTACGCAATCCATATTCAACCCCCAATAACCACAAAATCCTTCACACAACCACTCAAAACTCTTTAAACACCTGGTAAATCATTAGTTCTCATCCATCGAAAAATTTCAAGATTTCATCTCACACAACGACAAGTTTTGTTCTGTTATTACTTCGAATAAAGTCACCACACTTCGCGAAATGTCACATTTTCAACCTCCAATTACCACAAAAATTCTTCCCACAATATCTCAACTTTTTTATATCTTCAGACACGTGCTATAAGGCTATCACCCCTTCAGCATTAAAGAATAACTCTAATGAATATATATCCCACAACAAGACAAGGTGAAACTGATCCCTAGAACACTTTCTGTTTAATCGATTGAAGACATTCTTTGTGGTTTGTATCCAACGTGCCTGGCAAGTTTATAAACGAATGTATGAACTGTAAAATTCTCTTACGAAAGAAGTTTTCAGTGATCTTTCTGCTCTATCCCTGTAAAAAATTCTGCTCAATCGATTGAAGAAATGCTTTGTGGTTTGCAACCAACGTGCCTGGCAAGTCTATGAACGAATGTATGGACTAACTGTCTCTCAAAAGAAGATTTCAGTGCCAAAACGTGCTGTCTAAATCTACTTGGAGACTATTAGTTTCCAAAGTTATCTTTCTGCTCGATGCTATTTATATACTGAAAGCCAGAATTCTCTGGGTTAGGCTGTAACATGCCAGGAAATCTTATGAACGAATTTATGAACTAATATCTTTTCGCTACTCTAATGTGCAGTTGCCTGAAAGATGTCTTCAAACTTTGATAAAGGGGGTTTAAAACTTTCCTCTGCTGGTCACAATTTAAGCTTTAAAACTCTGCCACATCAAAGCTAGAATCCTATGTTGTGAAACTCCCAATGTCCAATGAAAGAACGTTTAAACTCTAAATTTAGTCTTTGTGCCAACAACGGCTAGCCAAAACTTAAATCTGTGCCAAAATATTGTCTCTGTCCCAACATGTCTTCTTCAAACCAATGTCTGTCAGGTTTAACATGATTTCACCTCTTCTCTTCGCTATTTAAACCAAAAATGTTTTTCCTGTAAAATTCAGACAATCATTGATAAAGATCTGTCTCTTAATAAGTTCATTAAAAACTGGCTAGATCACTATCAACAATTCGACTGTAAAACTGTTTCTTTCTCTCGAACCTTCTCTTGTCAAAACTAAAACATATCCACAGTTTCTCGAAATTTCTTTCTGAAAGAAACAAGTTTATTTCCCTCCTGAACGATTTCTGTAGACTAACAACGACATTGATCAATTTTATCGATTAAAATTCGACTCTAAATAGCTTTTCTGTCTCCACCCTGCCCTCGTTAAAACTGGAAAAGTATTAACATGAAAATGATATAATCTTTAGCCAGATACTGATCAATTTTTCCACTTTGAACTCTCCTAAAATAGCCGTCTGTCTCTCTAACTATCTCTGTCGACATTCGCATACACACAATCTTCCTTGAACACTTTTTTGTACCAATCCCAATTAGATAAAGATTGCTGCCCTAAAAGAGTTGATCTTCTCCAAGATATCGATCTAACTTTCTCTTAAAACCCGGCCCAAATAACTGTTCTATTCTCCACTACTTCAATGTCAAACTTGAATTTCCCCACAATGTCTGCTAACTTCCTTTTAAAAGCCAAAGCAACGAAATATTTCAATCAAAACGAACCAAGATATGGATCTCATCATTCACCGAAAACTGGCGTCTGTCTCTCTAACTATCTCTGTCGACATTTACATTCACACAATCTTCCTCGAACACTTTTTTGTACCAATCCCAATAAAATAAAGATTGCTCCACTATAAGAGTTGATCTTCTCCAAGATACCGATCTAACTTTCTCTTCGAACCCGGCGCAAATAACTGTTCTATTCTCCACTACTTCAATGTCAAACTTGAAACTTCCCCACACTGTCTGCTAACTTCCTTTTAAAAGCCAAAGCAACGAAATATTTCAATCAAAACGAACCAAGATATAGATCTCATCATTCACCGAAAACTCGTTCGAGAATAGCTGCTCTATTCTCCGCCCTCCTCTGTTAAACTTCTAAAAGCAAATAAACTCTTGCTCCAAGCTTCTTCGAGAAAATCTCCATCGAATAAAGACCCTGAAGATTGCTATCTTGAAATACTCCAATCACAAATATAGCGACCAAGTTTTCCTCACTGAAGTTACACAGTTGCAATTGCTTCTCATTCCTTGAACCTTCTCTGTCGAATTAGAAGTTCACATACAATCCCTTCCGGCTTTTCTTCACAAGCTAAAGCAGCATCAGAGATATCTATCTTGTACAGCCTGGTCAAGAAGAGAGATCAATCGAGTTGTTCTTCGCAAACACGTCTTGAAAAAGAGCTGTTCTGTCCTCTTCTATTTTCCTTCCTTGTTGAACTTGAAGCGCACACAATCTTCTTCTAAAGTTCTTTGCAGAAATTTCAATCGAATAAAGTTTCAAAGTAAACTGTTTACTGTTTCAAAATATTCGAAATTCGAACCACAACACTATCAATCCAAATTTGCTCTACAACCCGTCCTCAAATGGCCGTTTACTCCAACACCACTCTCAAAACCTGCCTCAAACTTGACATAATTCCATCTTCCTTTCAAAATCTTTTTGTCGAAATCTGAACCTTATCACAAATCTTTATCTCGCGTTCATAAATCTCAAACACCAGAATAAGAGCAGGTCTTTCTGATAAAATAACTCTTTCAAAAAATCAGCCATAAATATTCCTCGCAAACCAAGCCTTACAAATTGAATTTGTAAACCGCATTTAAAATTGTGTTTGTTCTTGATTTATTAGTCTGCATGGAATTTTCCAGCTTGCCCTGAACTTTCAACTCGCGATGTGCGACGTGATTACAGATGTGCTCTTTCGTGTGATCATTTCAAAACCATGCGGCTATGTTTCATTTTCAAAAATCCAATTTTACGTTGAAATATCTATGTAGAAATTACAAGCTAGCCTTGGAAGATCCTTCCTGTGTTCATATAAACCTGCAAATGTCGTTTCTGTTGATTGCTCCGGCTATCAAACGGAATGTTCCACAAATGAAAATGATTCTCTGCAATGCAATGTAAACTTAGACACAAACTCGGAGTTTCTTGCTTTCAACAAGACTTTCAGACAATATTCAAATATAAGAACATGGTAAGAATAGAATAATGTATATTGGCAGAACTTCCCAATGCAATTTCTTTAAAATGTCCCCATTCTTTCAATCTGCACCGATGCAAATCCGCAAATTTACTTTCTGTAAATATTTCCGGCTGCTTTAAAGAAGACTTCCCTCGCATAAATATATTTGTACTCGTAGACATAAGCATGGGGCTTGCTCAACTTCAACCAGATCTCTGACAATATTCAAACACAACCGAAGCATTTATTCCAAGAACTGCTGAGACAAACTTTCCTTTCTTATATAATTCCAGCTGGCATATCAATCTGTCTTCGACCATTAAGTGCTTTCCTGGCTTCTTGCACACATCAATATTCTAGCTGCAACGCAATCCAATAAAGACCCTCTATTTATGAAACCACCAACAAATTGAATTTAACTCCGAACCACATCCTGTAATCTCTTTTGATGACTTCCAATACATTTTCTACTCGTGGCAAAGAAGTCCAGAGGCCAACATTGTGAAACAATTCATCTCCTTTGAAACGAATATCTAAAATTACACCGCCACAGTAAATTTTCCCTTTAAATTTCCCTAGAATTGTTTCTGTTCTTTATAAATTTATCTTCAATCGCACAAAATTTAACTGAGAGGCCAACATTGTAAAACGATTTCTCTACTTTGATGTAGAAAGCAATCTCCAAAATTACATGGCCACATTAGATGTTCCTTTCAAATTTCCATCAAATCGTTTCTGTTCTTTATAAATTTATCTTCGATCGCACAAAGTTTAACTGAGAGGCCAACATTATAAAACGATTTCTCTACTTTGATGTAGAAAGCAATCTCCAAAATTACATGGCCACATTAGATGTTCCTTTCAAATTTCCAATAAATCGTTTCTGTTCTTTATAAATTTATCTTCGATCGCACAAATTTAACTGAGAGGCCAACATTATAAAACGATTTCTCTACTTTGATGTAGAAAGCAATCTCCAAAATTACATGGCCACATTAGATGTTCCTTTCAAATTTCCATCAAATCGTTTCTGTTCTTTATAAATTTATCTTCGATCGCACAAAGTTTAACTGAGAGGCCAACATTGTAAAATGATTTCTCTACTTTGATGTAGAAAGCAATCTCCAAAATTACATGGCCACATTAGATGTTCCTTTCAAATTTCCAATAAATCGTTTCTGTTCTTTATAAATTTATCTTCGATCGCACAAATTTAACTGAGAGGCCAACATTGTAAAATGATTTCTCTACTTTGATGTTGAAAGCAATCTCCAAAATTACATGGCCACATTAGATTTCCCTTTCAAATTGCCATCAAATCGTTTCTGTTCTTTATAAATTTATCTTTCATGAAATCTAACCAGTTGAATCATGTGTGGTACGACCTTTGTACACCATTTTCACGCTCAAACATGAAATTCTAATATTGGAACTGATCTGAAATTTCTAATTCTATTTCCGATCAGTTCAAAACTCTTTTCAGCTGAACGAAATCTATAAATATCACAATTCTATAATTCCAGGTATGAAGGTCAATTCATTTAACAAATCTCTACTTGATGACAGGCAGTTTCACAAACATTATATGGTTTTCGTAATTGCCACTTGATATCTTGATGCAACAATTTCCGATTTGTCTGAAACCTTCCTTCAATAGTAAACTTGGATATTATTATATCTGGCATTCATTCAAATAATTGAACATTTCCCTTCTCAAAATTACTTCCACTAAAATATCTTAGTTGAACATTTCTCTTTTCAAAATTACTTCTCGTTAAATTATCTTATTAGTTGAACATTTCCCTTTTCAAAATTTCTTCTCACTAAAATATCTTATTAGTTGAACATTTCTCTTTTCAAAATTACTTCTCACTAAAATATCTCACTAGCATTTCACTAGCTCACCAAATATTCTTCTCCACACCACGGTAACAAACGTTGAAGATTTGGCAGAAAAAACGTAAACCTCTAGTGTGCAACAACACTTCCTCTTTTAACAAGCAGCTTTTCGATTTTCATTTGATTTGAACTTTCCTCATCAAATGTCCTTTCTTCTAACAAGACAAACATTCACTCGCCAGCTGCTCTTCAAAAACTCTGCAGGCAAAACATGCTGATCATTATGTCTATCATAACAGATTGCTTGATTGTTGTTCCTCTTTAAAAATCTATATTCAAAATTGCATACAAACCCAAATCTTCCTCATTAAATTTCATGAACCTATTCTTTCGTTCTTTGAGCAGAACCTTTTGCGAGATAGTAAACAATCTGGTTAAAAAGTGAGCTCTGAGGAGGCACTTAATTCAAATTGTTGTCGTTGTCGTCGTCTGAAGGTCTATTACAAACGTCTACTTAAAAAAGATGCACGCATTTTACAGCATAAATTCTAAGCCAGAACGTCCTCAAACAGCATGTAATTCAAGCAAGTCAACGTCTCCCGTGATTCCAAGCTGCAATATTTGAATTTGATTTCTTACCTTAGTAAATAAATAACTTTGCGTACGTTCAGCAATTCCACTTCGAACTTTAAAATCTTTCAAAATCTCTGGCACAAAGACACTGTCTGTATCTTATCTTGCTAAAACTCTGAACAGCTTCTATTTAAAACCACGCTCTAAAATTGTCCCTTTCTCGAAGTTCCCTCCTCAAATTCGCTCCAACAATTCTTTCGCTCGTTCGAACTCTGATTGTTATGTCTTCTAGGTCTTGTGTAGCAATTCAATAAAATCTTCTGCTCCGTAAATTCGCGACAAGTGTCGTCTATCTGAAAACCCAATTCTAAATTGTACTTAATATGAACTTTCCTGTCCAAATTTCCTTGCAATTTCGTAAACCTCAAAATCTGTGCTCTGATCACATCACCACTGTTTTCAAACCAAGCAAATCCAGCTCTCGTTCTCTCTCTATCTCTTTAAACCAAGCCTTCGATCTATTCCTCTCTATCAGTTTCAGCCCAGAATAACTTATCTTTTTTCTCTGCCAGCTTTACAACCTTTTTTATTGATCAAATCTAGCCGTATCAACTAAGTCTAAAACCCTTATCTAAACAATTCAATTTATTCTATCTATGATTTTTTTCGGTTAGCTTTTTGTTCGATTTTACGTCAAAATATTCTTTATCGAATTTTCACGTTATCATCAACACCACAAAATGGTTGTTTCTTTAGAGAGGAGCCTTGGAATTAATTCAATTTAAGATAAATAGCAAATTTCCAAAATTTCTCCTTCTTTTAATACTCCAATCTCATCTCATTGGCATGACAAAATTAGAGTCTAAACAATTGTGAAACTTTGAAAAATTTGTAACACCCCAAATATTTGTTTCTTCAGCCTCGAACTTAATCTAAAAACCCAGATATCCCCAACATCTACCTCTTTTGAAGTTTTGCACCAGTTTAGTACGCAAATCGTTTATTACTTCTTAGTCTCGCAAAATATCTGCAGCACAACTAGCTCCATTCATCTAAACCTTTGCTGACGACAGACCCAATTTTCTTCTAGCAGAAATTCTGTTGCTATACATTCCACTGACTTTCTACAGTTTCCTGTTTTTGTAACAGATTGATAGATTTTGAACTCGACGATATCTCGATTTGTTCTTCGGTAAACTTTGCAGAAGCATTTCCAGTTCGCTGCCAAAGTTGTTCCTTCCTTTCTTTAAAATTTGTTACTCACTCGTTGCTAAAATGGAGACAACTAATTTTGACACAAAGAATCACTCTTCTAGAAGTTCCATGAATTCAAACTATTCAACCTCTAAAAATTCCTCATCCTTTCCTACTATGCGATCCTCTCTTGTCGAACAAGAAGGCCTATGGATTGTGTGTTCTACCATAAATTCGGGCATCAATTTCAAGAGATCCAAATCCCACTCTAACAGAGTCCGTTACACAATCAAGAAGCGCTCAAAAATTTCAAGCTGGTTAAACTGACCAAAATTCATGCGCCAGCAGACAATGATATGCCTGGTATTTCAAAAGGCTCTTAAATTCAAAAGCAGCTCTGGAACGGATTATGAGTTCCCAGGAAGTTTGTGCCACGCTTGATAGCCAAGTTCCATGGAAAAGTAATCTATCAAAAAAAGGTACATCTGGAACAGATTATATGATACCAAATCTGCTTTGTTCCACATTCCTGTTCTCTGTCACAAATCTATTTTCAGACAAATAATACAATCAATGGCTCTTGTAAAGATTCTTCCACAGCTAATGAATCCCAGACTGCTTGTCCCGATTTCGAGCGACACTCTTCATGGAACAAATGATCTATTGAGCGGATTTTAAAGCACATCTGGAACAGATAACAAATAAGTGCCAACTACGACTTGTCCCACATTCCCGTTCCTTGTCACAATACTATTTACTACGCTTTGTCCCACATTCCTGTTCCTTGTCACAATACTATTTTCAAACAAATACTGTGATGAATAGTTTTAATGGTAGCTCTTGAGGTATAGCACAAATCACAAATTCGAAGTCAATTTGTTCCAAAATTGTAGCTTGTCACAATACTATTTTCAAACAAATACTGTGATGAATAGTTTTAATGGTAGTTCTTGAGGTACAGCACAGATCACAAATTCGAAGTCAATTTGTTCCAAAACTGATCCACCACAGACTTTGAGACTAATCCTCTAGACACAAATGCCCATTTCCAGATCATCTGTTCCAAATCCAAGTGCCTTATCATAAATCAATACATCAAGTATTTTGTTCCACAGTTAGTGCTTTGTCGCTAATTTTCTTCTGCCTTTAGCGAAACAGATCTGCCTTAAAATTTTGTTCCAAAGTTAGTGCTTTGTCGCTAATTTTCTTTGTCTTTTGCGAAACAGACGATCCACTAAGAGGTGTTTCCACAGGAACTTCCAAAATAGGGACAACTGGTCATTTCTTAGGCGTCTTGTTCCATTTTAAAAGCATCGTTTTCAAAGCTTACACGACGCAATTGTAATACCAGGTCAATTCACGATTCACGCTGAGTGAAGCCAAAAGCTCGCAAGACCATCGAACTTCAAAACATATCGAAACGTCGATATTACGCTCGTTCCACAGTCGAACCATTAGCACGCGTAAGATTCGCAATAATCCTGTATAAACATCCAAACACTATCAAGAGTGCAAGCTCTGTCTACAAATTTGCAGAACATAAAATACAATAAATACCACAAGCAAATTCCAAGGTCTTCAGACGTCAAGAAACCTCTCACGACGTATGAAATCATTGAACCGCGTAACTTCTGGATAGATCTAAACACTTAAAAGGTATCCGCGTCTGGCTGCCCTAGCCACAAATTTACGAAAATCGCAAAAGTATTGTCTACAGCCGTCATTAGACAACATATACAGTCTCCAGTCGCGAATCACATCGCGAATTACAGACACCTGCAAGTTTACCTGCCGTCATTAGGCCAGGAATCTACGAAAATCGCAAAAATTAAGCCCACAGTTATCATTAGACGACATATACAGTCTCCTATAGTAAATCATATCGCGAATTACTGATACCTGTAAATTTGTTAATGCGTCACGGAATGAAACGCACGAGGTGATTGAATTTCCCATACGGGTGCCAGGGTTATGATATTGAAATACACTGGTTAGCNTCCAGTCGCGAATCACATCGCGAATTACAGACACCTGCAAGATTACCTGCCGTCATTAGGCCAGGAATCTACGAAAATCGCAAAAATTAAGCCCACAGTTATCATTAGACGACATATACAGTCTCCTATAGTAAATCATATCGCGAATTACTGATACCTGTAAATTTGTTAATGCGTCACGGAATGAAACGCACGAGGTGATTGAATTTCCCATACGGGTGCCAGGGTTATGATATTGAAATACACTGGTTAGCCATTTAGTAAAATGATCTGAATAAGCACGAGCTGCATTTATTTCGTGAATGGTTGATTATTCTTCGAACGTAAACAATAGAGATCGAAGCTATTCTGCAAAGAATCTGGACCGACAAACATTTTTCTACAATTTGTAGAATTCTGACGAATTTTCGAATGTCCACAAGAAGGGTGCATTCTTTGACGTAGAAAATTGAAATCTCTAAATTTCAATTCCAAGTCTCTCCTTGACAAATATTACCATTCAAAGGACTTGATAGTTAACAATCGAAAATCTGTGACCAAGCAACCATGACGTTTTCACTCGTACCAGACTCTTTTACGATACAGCTTAATATGGTCGGATGAATCCTTAAAATAGACCTTTTAGCTATTCTAAAACTAGAGTCTGAATCGAGCGATACTTTCATACATCTTTATGTGAGGCGTTCGATTAAGTGGCGTTTGAGCTTCTATAGCTATTGTGCACATTCGAAAATTCTTCAAAATGTATCAAAATGTCGTTCGATTCAGATTCTTTTTTAGATTAGCTGAAGGATCTATCATATCCCCAACACAATTTCCCCCACCCTATCCTTCTCCACTTAACAACTATCCTATCACTGATCTACGAGAATAAATGCGACCCCAGTCCAGTTCATCCTTAGGTACGCCCTTGCAACAAGATGCGAAGCTGAGAAGAAGTTTGAAACCGAGAAGCGTGAATTATTATCATCACCCATCACAAACGTTTTTCCTTCCATCACTACGCCATTATCATTCGATAATCGTTTACACACCATATTGATTTTCAATAACCCTTGCAACGACAATCTCAACAGAGTTCGAAACCATCAAAACCATGTCATTTTATACAGCTGTTGGCTTGAGTTAATTTTAAAAATTTGCTTCACCAAAGTCAGTCACGTAGCTACTCATATTTAGCTATTCTAAAATAGAATCTGAATCGAACGATGCTTTATACATGTTGTAGAATTTTCGAATGTGCACAATAGTCATGGAAGCTCTAACGCCATTCAATCGAACGTTTCGTGTACAAATGTATAAAGATATCGCTTGATCCAGGCGCTTTTGTAGAATCAAGATGTAGAATGGCTAAAAGGTCCATTGCTAAAAGGCCCATTAACAAAATACAAATAACAAAGACCAAACTGTTTGGAAATCATGACAACATTACGACAACTTTTCAATCAAAATGCATCCCTCAGGCAGTTATATAAAATAGAGCGATTTTAGGACCTCAAGGACATCTCAAAAACAGCCTTTCATAACACAACATAGCCCTGAAGCAGAGAGAATGACCTTTAGACGTTAAGGACAAAACAAACTTGATCACAGCGTTAAGCAATGTTTTTAGCTATCCATAACTTAATTTTATTAACAGGATTTAGCTGAGTTTATAGTGAAGAGCCACCTTAAGATGTCAAGCAAAGATCAAAGAGAATTTGAAGAAAACATCAAAATTGCTTTAGTCTTAAATTTTGAATTGAAATAAAAAGTCAAAATTGGTTTAGTCTTAGACTGCAAGGGTGCATGTTGCGAAAGTTCAAAGAAAAGTAAAAGGGAGCGAGCGATGGTTTCTAACGTTAATTAGAACACTGTGTTAGTGCACAAAAGATGAGAAGAACGCTTTGCCGTTCTTATATAGATTAACAGTTTTACACTTTTTTTATAAGAATACTATAAATTTAGTCCAGCCTTGATAGTCTTAAGAAAGTTCCGTTTTGAGCCTGAATATATTCTTACAGTATTCTTATTTTTTCCAAATCTGGTATCGTTTCATGCTATGGACATCGCAAAACTGCTAAAAATGAGACAGAAATATGCGAGCTGAGCAATATTCTTATAATATCCTTAAAATTGGATGGTTCTGAGCCTGAATATTCTTGTAAAGATCATTCTTATAAAAGAAGAGTGTATTTTTTTTTATCAATCTAAAACTTAAAAACAACAAGTTAATGCAAATTACTGTGGCATTTGCAGCGAGGAAAGACGCATGGTCACCGGGTCCTCACTACAAATGCCACTTACAATTTTCTAAGTACTATCAACAATAAATTAATAATAGAACACACAAAACAAAAAACAATAAGATACATATGCACACTAAATCAGGACAACGTAAAAGCCAAGGTAAAACTGAAGTACCCCCAAAACCCCCAAAACCCGCACAAACAGCCCACCACCCACCAAACCACAACCACGAGCGCACCGGCAGGGAGAATGAAACAAAGTTTCAGGGATTCAGCCCCGAGGGGAAAAAGACTTTTCAATTAGAATTTTCAATAGAAGAGTGTATTGAAAGGGCACTAGTCAAAGTGGTTCATACAAGAAGCAATTCTTAGGTTCCTGGCAATTTTCTGCTGTTACACCTAGCCCACAGGTAACGGGGAAAAATTTGTATAAAAGTAACAAGTACCTCCATCTTTACTTCAGTGTTTACCAAATTTGCTAATTTTGTCTAGATT
This sequence comes from Aurelia aurita complex sp. Pacific, assembly GCA_004194395.1. NCBI lineage: Eukaryota > Metazoa > Cnidaria > Scyphozoa > Semaeostomeae > Ulmaridae > Aurelia > Aurelia aurita complex sp. Pacific. The sequence goes on along the minus strand of REGL01000032.1, from coordinate 597,495 downwards.
CGTTTAGGCCAACCACGGCAATGTTTGTGATACAACAGTTCCGATTTCCACTCAAAATAAAAAAGAATAAAGGTCTGCAGGTTTCCGTAGGCCATTGCAGCTTCCCTCAGCTTTTTTGTCTTGCTCTGCAGTTCATCGGCTAGTATTCCTTTAACACTTGGCCTCAAAATGTTCGCCCATGACTCCTCTTTGCGGCTGTGTATTTCAAATTGAACTTCTGTCTTCGTGTCGATGGCACGAAATGAAAATATCTGGCCCACTGCCGTTCTCCCTATGATCGAGGAAAATTAAGTGTCCATTCATGCGCAGAGCCACTCCTTTAAACAATGGTTTCCACTCGCTGCGAAGGCGTTACTATTGTTGAATGGACGGTTAATTTTCCTCGATCATAGGGAGAACGGCAGTGGGCCAGATATTTTCATTTCGTGCCATCGACACGAAGACAGAAGTTCAATTTGAAATACACAGCCGCAAAGAGGAGTCATGGGCGAACATTTTGAGGCCAAGTGTTAAAGGAATACTAGCCGATGAACTGCAGAGCAAGACAAAAAAGCTGAGGGAAGCTGCAATGGCCTACGGAAACCTGCAGACCTTTATTCTTTTTTATTTTGAGTGGAAATCGGAACTGTTGTATCACAAACATTGCCGTGGTTGGCCTAAACGACTCTAGACAAAATTAGCAAATTTGGTAAACACTGAAGTAAAGATGGAGGTACTTGTTACTTTTATACAAATTTTTCCCCGTTACCTGTGCCTAGCCCAACTAAAAAGGGGGTTGAGAAAAGGACGACCAGCAAGCCACAATGCTCTAAAAGGCCAACTACTTGTTTCAAAGAAACGATCAAACTTTGGAAACCGAAACCTCATGAAGGAAATTTCGATTTCATTTCTATTAAAATGTCTTTCCTCGAAAAAATATTCTCTGATCTCGTAGTAAGGCTACTTTATCAAAGCATTTAGAATATTCTGGAGCACTAAACATCTTAGCTGACATATAAACAATGCTAACTTCCTGGTAGCTGGTAGTTAATTGACATTTTTCGAATGCAAACATCAAGATCGAAGCATGAAAACGATCTTTCGAACCTTTAGAATTAGATTCGAATGCCCTTTACTATGGGCTAATTACATCCTATTGAACATAAGACCTTAATTCTATCAAAGTTCTATCAAGGTTAATAACATTACAGAGCTTCAACAATGAAACCAGCCTCAATCCTCCAAACCATAAACAAAAACCCCATCTCCAGGTAACGTCCAAAACATTCTAAACATTGCTAAAATATCAACAGGCAGAGAAATCCTATGATATGCAAACAAGCTGGCTGGAAAGACGAAAACAACGTCTGCAGCTTTCATTGAAGTCCATCATCTTAAAGTCTCGTGACTGCAACGAAATTTGCGATGCAGAAAATTAACTTGCATCTCCTTCGTTCAACATTTACCAGACACCATCATACTAGATAGTATGAATTAACAAAAACAAGTTCTATGCATATCAGAATGTCTGCGTCTGAAATATTGAAGGGCTTATTTGGTTGCTATTTCAAAGTCCAGGCGTCTCGCGTAAATATATTTTTTGCGAGAACAATTCTGAGATACCCAATATAACATCTGTTCTCCGTTAGACCTCAATCTGTAGAGCTAAATAATTAAGAAATATGAAAAAATAAATAAATTTTCGTTGGTCTAGAAGGCAGTCAAAATATATGAGCTCAAAAATGTATCAATTTAAGGTTATTAGCTAGGCCAGACCGTAAACTTCTAGCGATAAAAATAAAAGGCATACCCCCAACGCATGATGTTGACAACCTTCGAAGCCTCCATGGCGAATAAGGCACAGCAAATGCTTTCTTCAGCATCTCATATTTCCTTTGCTCCGAAACGACCATGATAAACCCAGCATATTCTTGCAAACTTAGCCAGCATGTTTATCAAAGGAAGATATCCCTGACTTCTAAGACACAGCCCCCCTGATGAGCACTTTTCTCATCGGATTCGTCGCAGTGCGATGATTATAAAAGGAAAATGGTAAATCGTGGATCTATGGTAGAAGGTTCCCAGGGGGTAATTATTTGTGTTTTCAAAATAAATCTGTTCTATGGATGCGATAGACATAACGATGCACAGTTACAGGAAAAATAAAATAGAAATTTCAACATTTCGTAAATTCAAAAGAGAACTTACGCCAGCAGAATGAGTGGAAAATTTGGGATGGGAAAATTGGAGTCGAGAGTTCAGCAAAGAAATCGCCTGAAATGGCGTTTTCACGTGATCAGTTAGTAGACTGTTTCCTCAAAGTGGGAACATCCATGAATGATCTGTGAATGCAACTAGGAAAGGTACAGCCCTCCTACATCGCAGAAAAAGTTATTGAATTTATTGAATTGACTTTATTGAATTTAGTGAATGGGCTATGGAAATTTTATCATGCTTCTCCAAAATTCTTCCATCTCTGTACCCAGCATAAAAATGACTACTCCCTAAGTTGGAGAGGCTCTTGGCTCTGAACTAAAATGGAACGCAGCTTGAAAACTGATGCAACATCATGCACCCCCGGCATTGAAAGTCGATTATAACAGTGACATAGAATTTAGCATTG
>REGL01000032.1:562121-594290 GCA_004194395.1 Aurelia aurita complex sp. Pacific | reverse complement strand
TCTAAGACACAGCCCCCCTGATGAGCACTTTTTTCATCGGATTCGTCGCAGTGCGATGATTATAAAAGGAAAATGGTAAATCGTGGATCTATGGTAGAAGGTTCCCAGGGGGTAATTATTTGTGTTTTCAAAATAAATCTGTTCTATGGATGCGATAGACATAACGATGCACAGTTACAGGAAAAATAAAATAGAAATTTCAACATTTCGTAAATTCAAAAGAGAACTTACGCCAGCAGAATGAGTGGAAAATTTGGGATGGGAAAATTGGAGTCGAGAGTTCAGCAAAGAAATCGCCTGAAATGGCGTTTTCACGTGATCAGTTAGTAGACTGTTTCCTCAAAGTGGGAACATCCATGAATGATCTGTGAATGCAACTAGGAAAGGTACAGCCCTCCTACATCGCAGAAAAAGTTATTGAATTTATTGAATTGACTTTATTGAATTTAGTGAATGGGCTATGGAAATTTTATCATGCTTCTCCAAAATTCTTCCATCTCTGTACCCAGCATAAAAATGACTACTCCCTAAGTTGGAGAGGCTCTTGGCTCTGAACTAAAATGGAACGCAGCTTGAAAACTGATGCAACATCATGCACCCCCGGCATTGAAAGTCGATTATAACAGTGACATAGAATTTAGCATTGCATTATTAAGACTCTTGGGATAAAGTTAGATTTAGAAATAAATACAAGGTCTGATGCGATGAAAATGGGCCTAACCACAGTTCAAATGAGATCAACTTCGAAGTGGATAATTAAATGGAATGCATTCGCTACGTTTTTAATTCGAAATTAGAAACAAGATTAGAATGTTTCATTTTGTTATTAATTCGAAACATCGAACAACTGATTGAAATTAAAATTAACAGAGTGGTAATAAAGGGGCTTGTGTAAATAACGGTCGAAAGCAAAGATAGGGGTACACAATAGGGACTGTTCAACCATAGAGAAAATCGAAACACAGGACTCCAATACAACAGAATAAGATTCTATATTTTATTCAGGGTCTGTTCTTTCTGAAACAAGTTAAGTCTAAACAAATACGAACTGTTCTTCTCCCGTACCAAGACCAAGAACGACCAACGCCTTCATTTATTTCGCAGACAAAACTCATAAAGTAGAAAAAATCTATGAATAAACCTTTCAGCTTTCTGAAAAGAATGAGAATCGAACGATATTTTGCTGCACCCTGTAGCATTTTTGAATGTGCACAATAGTGATAGAAGCTCTAACGCCACTCGATCGAACCTCGCGTATAAAAATGTACGAAAAGAACGCTCGATCCAGGCTCTTTTGTTGAATAGCTCAAAGGCCTATTCGTGTTCGTGTAGACAGAGCAGAAAAAACAACTTCCCTTGTTATTTTAGTTAGTTAATTTCCCCCTGTATTTTTGTTTAACATTGTGCATCTTTATGCATTGGCCATGGGGTACTCAATCATTTGCTCCTCATGGTATCGTCCCCGTATTGTTGTATAGTAATTAGAAAAGTATGGTGTATGGTAGAATGTATTGTAAGGTCATATATGAATAAAAAAATAGCACTTGCATGATATTTTGCTTCGTAGGCTATCAGCTATTCACCTATCGTCTCACAACATTATGTAGTAAACATAAAGAATTATTACGTCATTTTCAGCAGTTCCTCCTCTGTTTCTCAGGTAAATATAAAAAAGCAGCAAGGCACAGGAAACAGGTCACAAAATTCGACTCTCCCAAACATCTCGAAAACAAAACCATGTGGATGAACAACAACAAAGCAACCAAGTATTTTCACACGGGAGCGCAGGAAGCAACGAGGAGCTCAACTCTAACATGTCATGTATGCCACCCCTCATGAGATCTATTGTCACAGTAAAACAACACAGTTGTGGGATGTATTCACTTGGATAGGTCCAGAGGCCGACAAAGCGTGGAAACAGGGCAATACCGTTCCAAGCAAATTTTTGGAAGATATTTAGGTTGCAGGAAATTTTTATAAAAAGAAGCTGAATTTTATGTTGCCGTCAAATTGAATCAAGAATTTGTAAAGGTTGGTTATTGTAAGTAGTAGATACATATCGTCCAGGCCAACCCTATCATTTAGCTGTTCTGTTGCTTTTTGCGCCTAGGTAGTGCTTTTCGCTTCAAGGAAAGAAGAGAGTGACAACTAGATTTGTATGTGCATTTTGGTTGCTCATCTTCATGACAAAAGTCACGTGCATTTTGGTTGCTTACCTACAGTTCCCATGCCTATTTTGAGCTACCTACCTATTTTGAGCTACCTACCTATCCACTAAATCAATGTAAAATCAAACAAAATTTCGCAGGAAGTTAGGACGAAATATTTGCCGTTCCCAGGAAGAAATCGTTCTTGGCTGATGAGGCCACCATGTATAAAGAACTCAAAATGAATGAACGAATGAATGAATGAATGAATGAATGAATGAATGAATGAATGAATGAATGAAATAAAGAAAGAAAGAAAGAAAGAAATCTTGTAGGCCTCTGGATAGGTCTCCATGGGTCTTTGGGGTGCAAAGTTTGAAAAATATTACAGTTCAAACAAATTAAGCTCTCTTATATTCTGAACGACTAGCCCCCTGAGAATGAATTAGTTCGCATTATTCATCATTAAGCTGTCTGGGCAGTCCAGGGGGTGAAAAGGTTAAAACAGATAACAGGCTAACGAGATTTTGAAAACGTCTTCCACATACAAAGAGCATAAGGCGATTACTTATCAGAGAGGAAGGCACAAGAAAGGCCAGAGCTCATTGATTACATCCAATTTGGGACAACAACTGCGAAATAATATTAAACCAAAACTTATCCACGGGAGGCCGAGTGCCACAGATTAACCTGTAGCTAATTTGAGCCCGACAATCATGGTGAGCCTTTTGGTAAACTTCCGGGATTCAGTACCCCCAAGTAAGTACCAGACAACTTCCAAGGCGGCTACACCAAATAATCTTGCGATTAAAATTGCCACAACAGTTACAATAATAGAATTAAATGTGAACAAAAGCAACACTAACTTTACTATATTTAGCGCAGCCTCTAACATTGGCGTTCAGTTTTTTTGTTTGCATGTGATATTAAAGTGACAGACCTGTGCTCTATGACGACCGTCTATAAATAGGACAAGAGAAACCTAAACACTGCATCGTTTTGTTCGGTTTTGCTTTCTTTCACCATGTGTTGGATTATTAAATACACCAGGCTATTTATAAACGTGTGAGATCTCATCTTTTAACTCAGGTTATTACCTTCAATGAATAAAACTGTATATTTTTAAGGGATATTGTGTTAAGAATAAATAAAAGAAAAAGAAAATGATTGCAATGTTTAATGGGGTGGTCAATAAAACATTAATTTTGAAGCGAAGTTGTCGAATGTATATAAAAAATGCCTGTTTATGAGCCAGACAAAATGGCCAATTTGTCAATAACGTTCAGCAAAGCAAATCCTTTTGAAGTCGGTCTCTAGCACGTGCTGCAAAATACCGGGTGACTTAAAAAGAAAACTTCACGAGCTACATCGCTCATTGTTTCCTCAAAGCAAATGTTATGAATACAAACAAGGTGTCAGCCTGCAGCTGAAGGGCTCAACTATCTTTTGAGATGTTGCTTGGTCAGTTAAAGGTATGCCCACTGTCCGAAAGAACTGCTTCAAAAGTGTGGGAATTTATTCATTCTTGGAAATTCTCCCTCTCCAGTCCATGTTTTGGAAGATTTGAAAAAAGCCGAGTTCCAAATTTGCTTTAGAGCACGAAATTTGAATGAGGAACAAAGTTTAATCATTGTGCAAACAACGAATTTCCCTAGACTACTTCAAAAAGTTTTCTTTGAATCTGGTTTCTCGGACGGTAAACATAGCTTTAAGTGACCATGCAACATCTCAAAAAATAGCTAATAAAAAATGTGATCAAGCTCGCGAAGTTCTTTTTGGGTCACCCGGTATAATGAAAATAAACAAATAAACAAACAAACAAACAAACAAACCTTCACCCTCGAGATCAGATGAACATTGTGACTCTTCTATCTCTTCATCTTCTTCAATAATTTTGTTTCCAGTCGCTTCGTTTAATTTTCTAGTCAATTCAGCGATCACACTTTGAAGCTCAGTTACTCGCATCATCTAAGATTAGAATATACAGAAAATCATTGATAAAACGACCAATTCTCTTTCGTCCTTCTGGTGTTAAAGGGGCAATCAGACGTGACGTTGCGCGGGACATTTTCATTGTATTTGTATGAAAAATGCTTCGGCTTAACATTGAAGCTGCGAAGAGATAATCTACAAGTCGAAGTGGGCAAGAAGCTCACCAAAGAATATGGACAATATGGTTTTTGAGTCAGATTTATGATGCTTGGTGAAACCGAAAGGCGAATAGAACCTTCTCAAACACTACTGGATTCATTGCTCAATTAATTTCATCAGAATTACAGCGAACAAAGAGGTACAGTAGACATGTTTTGGTATTTAGGCCTATACGAATTGGATTGTGACACGCAGAATCTGCTACCGGCGTTTCGCGTCTGACTGCTCCTTTAAACCAAGGGCGCCTACCTTGCAGGAACTGTGTTTATTTCCAGTGCTGTTTTCGTGACATAGTACACAAAGTAATTGCTGCATTTTCAAATTCTAGCGTCTGTTAGTGTTGATCAATCAAACATCATGCTGTCTGGTTCCCTGATGTCATCTCGTGTAACAGTCAATCTCGTGTAACAGTTAATCTCGTATTACATCAACACCGGAAGTTGAAACAACAAAATTATTCTTACTTCATCTTGCAGGACAGCAATTGCTCTGTGTGCTATGTCACGAAAACGGTATTGGGAATAAACACAGTTCCTGCAAGGTAGGCGCCCTTGGTTAAACCGGCTTGTTTGTATCGTTAATTCGTTCTTCGCATGAACCAAACTGATAGGTGTGCGACAAAACGCGTTTTTGGTTATTCAATGTTGCTCTTATTGCAGCTATTAACGTATTTTCTCTCCTTTCGGGGTTTGAGATTAATTCGCTGTCTCTCTTTTAGGATCAAACAGTTTTCTCCCTGGTTAGAAGTTAATTCGGTTGTAATCCTTTTATAGGAGTTAAAAATTTCTTTCCACAGACTACAGTGTCTAATGTTGCGTTTCTAGTTATTCAAAGTTGCTCTTTATTGCAGCTATTAACTCATTTCCTCTTCTTTCAGGGTTTCACTTTAATTCGTTGTTTCTCTTGCAGGGTTTAACAGTTTTCTCCCTGGTTAGAAGTTGATTTGGTTGCAATTCTTTTACAGGAGTTAAAAATTTCTTTCCACAGACTACAGTGTCCAATGTTGCGTTTGTAGTTATTCATCGTTGCTCTTTATTGCAGCTATTAACTTAATTTCTCTCCTTTCAGGGTTTCAATTTAATTCGTTATTTCTCTTACAGGGTTGAACAGTTTTCTCCCTGGATATAAGTTAATTTGGTTTGAATTCTTTTACAGTGTGAACAGTTTTCTTTCCACAGATTACAGTCGCTAATGTTGCGTTACGATGAGTCCGTTATTCAAGACTATTTCTCATTTGCAATTAATAAACTTGTCACTACAAGTATCCATTGTTTACAAACAATCAGAATATGGATTGTTCTTGTCAGAAAAATCAACATCGTTGAGGCGCCATCTTTAAATACTGGGGAATGACTGACTCGCTGTCTTGACGACGACCAGCGTATGTCTCCGCTTGCACGTCAATTTTCGGGAAATCATTTCTTTCGTATTTATTTTCTTGCGGTGCTCAGCGCCAAGCGCTGGGATCACAGAAGTAGCTAATAGCAAGTCGATTCCGCGACCCCTTGTCAAGATGCTCAAGTAGTGGGGCTCTACCGGGTATCAAGCCCAATCCCCCTGACTGTTCTGGCTACGAAGTCAGAGGTTTTATCTGATTCTAACATTTATGGTTATCATGCTGAAGGTTATTCTACTCTTTCTAATGATGTACATATATACATATTGTAACTTCATAGTTTGCTTGAATTAGCTGTAATTTCGTCACAGTATTGTTTGTCAACTCTTAAAAACTTAATGACTGCCAGCGATTACATAATACAGGCCAGCTTGGCAGCTCGCATACATAAGCGTACGAGACGGGAGGGGGGGCCGGGGGGCGGCAGCCCCCCAACTTTAGAAAACTTATCGAAAATGATCCCCAATCGGGCAAAAAAATGCCCTCAGTCGGGCAAAAATGATGCTAAGCAATGGACTTTGTGTTGGGCAGCCCCCCTAGATTTTTTCTTCCCGAACGCTTATGCTCGCATACCTGCGTTGACCTGAAGCAAATTTAGGCCCACTATGCATGCTGCATCCAGGCATGGGACCCCTAGTTTAACGTCCCGTCCGAAGGACAGTGAGGTGAGTTGCGAGGTGTGAGTTGCGCATGACGGAAACTGCATAGGCCGCTGGGCCACTCACCCCATAAGTCAACGCGGTGAAAGACAGACGTATGCAATTGAAAGTCACTTGTCATCATGGCATCATGAAAAAAGCTCTTTTGCTAAACAAGTGTGCTAAACAATTTTGGAGGTTTATAAATCAAGACGAAAAATGAAGCAAATCATTCCGCTTTTAAGGCAATTTTTAAGTTCGGTCCTGCAAGAATACTATTCTTCCTCGCCTCCTGCAAGAATACTATTCAACGATATCATATTGAATTTTTCAAACGTCGCATTCAAGAAATATGAATGTAATTTCACAATAGGGGGCAGCCACAAAATATCATTACAGGTATTCCTTGTAAATATTTATAAGTAATTACGCATTTCGTGGTCGAAGAATTGCACAAGAAACAGCTTATAAGAAACAGTAGGCTCAATTTTTCGAAAGTTAAGGAAAAAACCCTTGCTGAATTTAGAAAGCTTGTAATTTGCAGTTTTAATTTTCCCATCGCACTCAAAAATATTTTGACAGTGTACAGTTATAGCAACTGTTTGGACATTATTTTGAGTGCGAATCATGTTATTTACTCGTTTTGAGATTTTACTAAGTAATTTGGGAACCCTTTAGACAAGACAAAATCAACTCTAAACTTCAGGCAATAAAAAGATAAGAAACACGTAAGAATCTTGTGGTAGCAAAATGGCCCAAGAATTTAAGAAACTGCCTACCAGCCCCGGACCTTAGTTTATTATAAAAAAATATGAGTGTATCCCTAATAGACGATAAAGAATGCCCTAAAAGTATAAATTTTTGAATCAATGATATTTCGAGCTAGGAACCCCTGACCAGACAGCATAGGCGCTGTGTTTTTGAGCGGTGGGGACTCTGGAGCAGTAGCGGCGGCAGCTGCTGTCGGTGCCTTTCTCGCGTGCAAGGTTTCTGCTGTTCAGCATTATCGCCTATGCTGACCTGACTTCCAACGTGAAACAGGTCCCAATATTTATCTGCATTTAATGGTTTATGTGTAGCTCTATTTCATGTGTAATTGCAATTGAAATGATAGTCGTTTTAGCTATTCTGAAAAGAATTAGAATCAAACGCTATTTTGCTACATTTTGCAGAATTTTCGAATGTGCACAATAATGATGAAAGCTCTATCGCCACTCGATCGAACGTCGCATATAAAAATGTATAAAAATAACGTTCAATCCAGGCTCTTTTAAAGATTTGGAATCTACGCTTTTTTGTGCACGAGGCTCAATCGAGTGGCGTTAGAGCTATTATGCACTATCACTATTATGCACATTTGAAAATTCTACAAAATATAGCAAAATATCGTTCGATTCTGATTCTATTCAGAATAGCTATAAAAGGTCTATTGATTTTAGAGCGTGCTATTCTCTCAAGGGAAATAAAATTGCAATATGCAGGGATAGAGAATAAAAACAGAATCTCACCTGAGATTGCAGTCTCTCTTCATATTCCTTCTGCATCTTTTGTTTTTCAGCTCCAAGTTGATATAATTTACCTCTGAAGCCATCTCGCTCATTTGTTACTTGATCAAGTCGGCTGTTGATCTCCGATATTTCATCTTTGAGCTGTTCGAGTGCAGCCAGATTGATCTGAAGAGGAAAGGAGCGAGAATTGAAACTTGAGCACGTCCATTACCACACGGTTGTATTGCTCAATTTAGAGCATAGCTTCCAAATCTTTAACTCGGCGTAAAAAGATGGGTGTAAAATTCTGTGATCTATTTCTTCTGACTGAGTGGCTTGAAACAAACTTCAATTACTTATCGTTAATCCTACCGTTGGACTTTTCAGAAGTTTTCAATATTTTTCGAAATTTTAGCGTATGCTACATTTCAACTCATTTGAGGGTGTGACGTCACCAAATTTCTAAATCATAAACCAGAAAAGTGACAGACTTTTGCTTGATACCATATTGTAGACATCCATAAACTATGGTTTTTTTCGAAATTATTTCATGTTGCTTCAAACAGTTTAGAAATTACGATAGTTTGAAGTTGTTTTGAAATTTTTCTTGAATTCTTGAAAAATTAGAAAAACACTCTAATTCTGAAAATATTGAAGATTTCANTTTCAGAAGTTTTCAATATTTTTCGAAATTTTAGCGTATGCTACATTTCAACTCATTTGAGGGTGTGACGTCACCAAATTTCTAAATCATAAACCAGAAAAGTGACAGACTTTTGCTTGATACCATATTGTAGACATCCATAAACTATGGTTTTTTTCGAAATTATTTCATGTTGCTTCAAACAGTTTAGAAATTACGATAGTTTGAAGTTGTTTTGAAATTTTTCTTGAATTCTTGAAAAATTAGAAAAACACTCTAATTCTGAAAATATTGAAGATTTCAGAAAAGTCCAACGGTAGAATTATAGAGAAGTAGCTAAAGTTTCTTTGAAGTCATTCAGTTCAAAGGAAAGAGTAACTGAATTTTACACCAGCCTTTTTAAAGATTTGGAACCTATGCTTCAATTCAGCTGTTCTACAGAATAGTCTGGATCGAGCTATATATCTGTATATTTTTACACGAAGTATTCAATTGACTGGCGTAAGCTTAAACTCCCTTCTAAAATTTGAACGGAGTGACCGATTTCAGCCAGGATAAATTCCAAAAGTCCTAAAATGAGCTGGCTCCACAGTACATTTGTGGTCTCTTCGCATGAAATTCGCAGTGTTCATCCTACAGCCTTCGTAATACAGGAACCGACCTCAGGGTACCCAAGAAAAGGTCAAATAATAGCCAGGGATGTTTCTCCTACAGAGGTGCAAAACTGTGGAACAGCCTCTCAGCCGAGTCCAAGGAGGCTGCCTCATTGAAAAGTTTCAAGACTATTTAGGTGCAGGCATCTTTTTCTTTCGTTTTGGTTGTAAATTTTAAACATTATTGTACGTAGGTTTTGAATACTGTAAATGAGGTTTTATAGTTTGATTTAATTAACGGCTTTTTACTTTGTTTTAGTAGATTGGAGGGCCCCTTGAAAACCAGCTTCTGCTGAAGGGCAACCCTCCTTAAAAGAATTAAATATGAAATATGAAAATATGAACGCCATTCATTAGAATCTCTCGTATAAAAATGTATGCAAATATCACTTGATCCAGAACCTCTCGTAGAATAGCTAAAACGTCTGCATGTCGTCAGCAAACGTCTGCAGTAACTTAAAAATTTTAAAACTGCATGATCTTTTTCATCTCAAATTCATTTCATCATCTCATTTCAGCTCACCTTTGTGTATGAATGTGTAAATAAGATCTCTCCTGCCTATTTTCACTCTTTCTTGGATTTAGTCAAATCGGTTCATCAATATGGTACTCGGCAAGTTACCAAGAATGACATTTTCTTAACTCGGAAAAACACTAATCAATATGGAATTAGGTCAGTACGTTACTGTGGTGCAAAGAGGTGGAATGCCATTCCAATAGAAATAAAGAAATCCACATCTGTCATTAGTTTTCGTAAAAATTTGAAATCATGCTTATTTGACAAAATTTACAGTAACTGATTGTAGCTGTAAACAGCCATGAAAGAATGAAGCAAATTGATCTTTACTCATTATTACTAAAAGGGGGATGGGGGCTCTCTCCTCAATTAGGTTACCTACTGAAAGAGCTCCTCCTTAAGAAATTCCCCTGCATACAATTCCTGTTCTGTTTGAATTTTCTCGTGTGTTTGTTTGTTGTTATTTAATTTTTAGTAAAATATATGTTGAATTATGAATTTGTATGTGGTGGAATTTTAGAATGAATCAAACCTACTCATTATTGCTAAAAGGGGGTGCTCTCTCCTCGATTAGGTTACCTACTGAGAGAGATCCTCCTTAAGAAATTCCCCTGCATACAATTCCTGTTCTGTTTAGTTTTTCTCGTATGTTTGTTTGTTGTTATTTAGTTTTGAGTAAAATATATTTGAATCATGAATTTGTATGTGGTGGAATGCTAAAATTAAAGGAACTGTACTGAACTGAACTGAACTGAACTGAACTGAACTGAACTGAACTGAACTGAACTGAACTGAACTGAACTGAACTGAACTGAACTATCGCGTATCTAGACCACTTGTTATCACTCTAATTAATTTGTTTACTAAACATATTTCACAATCATCAAATCAAAAACCACAACGAACTCTATCCAGCATATCTGAAATTACAATTTCCGGACAAAATCACAACGAAATGTAACTAATACCTTATTCTGAGCAATTGGATCTTTTATATTGACATTTTCATCGGTGGCAGAACTCGGTCTTCTGCGGCGACTATGCCGTCCAAATCGATTCCATAACATTTCAATTCGCGCGGAAAATCAAAAGTTTACAAACATCACGTCGGCAAATCACGTCAGCAGTACTTAGCAACGAGCTTCGAAATATCCAAAATGGCGGCTATGAGACCGTTGAACTGCAGCAAAGCAGAGGCCTAACTCTTTGTTGTTGTCGAACGAAGCNAGTGCTTTCAAAGTACCTAGAAAGATCTCAAAACAATCAACAGAATTGAACTCAAAACAACATGAAAACATCTGTCAGTTCTTTTCAGTTTCAAACATTGTTGACTGACCTGGAAAATTAAAACTACAAAAGCTTCTCAGATTTTCAAATCCGACTAACACAGTTTCTTGACTTTTGACAAATAGAGGCAGGAGTTTTCCTATAAACGGTTTTTTATAAAAACTGCCCGTTACAAAAATTGACAAAAAATTGTGTTCACAAGACCACAACGTAAATTACCCTAGAATAATACAGGTCTCTCTGAGCAAAAAGGCATTTAACAAAAATTATGAGTAAATAACATAAGACGAAAGTAAACAAATTTTTGGGGTTCTTTTCAAAACAAAGTAAACTGGCAACCAGAGGAAAATACAAACTCAGTGGGGAACTTTCCCAGACTACGAAGGAAGCCGACAGACAGCCTTCAAACACGACTGGTCATTTCTCAAACACAAATGACATTTAATAATTATCAACACAAATAATACCAGGAAAAAATTAAAAATCAAATCTTAATATGTATAAGACTACCAGTAGAAATTAAAAATCATTTTGACGGTTCCTTTATGAATAGAAAGAACTAGTATGAACACAGGTAACGGGGAAAAATAGTATAAAAGTAAGAAGTACCTCTCTTCTAATTTCAGGGTTTGCAAAATTTTCCAATTTTGTCTTCTAATCTAGACAAAATTGGCAAATTTGGCTAACACTAAAGTAAAAAGAGAGGTACTTGTTACTTTCATACTAATTTTCCCCCTTTAACTGTGATCACATCTGAAACTGAAGTCGAGGAACATTTGTTAGAATGATTAGACGCTGATTGAAGCTAAATTCACAGCGCTGGAGTCAACCAAATCCGTATACATTTTTTTGGGACACCCGGTACTTGAGGTAACCATAAATAAAGTTTATTCATGCCACCGAATGCTTTAAAAAAATCCTCTGCTGCAACCATTAACATGTAAAGGAAGACAGACACGAAATGAATTACCGAGTAAACCTTTGGTGCCTTGACCAGTTTTCGCAGACGCTTCATTCTTCCAAAGGTACATCCAATAAAGACAGCAAAACTGAAACAATACTTCAGCTAAACTGAATGGCCTACGAACGATTGAGGTCTCTTGTGTGTAGGATAGAGCAGGAGCTTCTACGCCATAAACTCCAAACTGCAATATTTCCCACAAAACCACAGCCAAAGCGCAGAATCTATAACATCTCAATCCCGTTCTATCTCCTTTTATTAAACATGCAAAACCAAGCCACTGGTTTGATTGACNCAGCCTTCAAACACGACTGGTCATTTCTCAAACACAAATGACATTTAATAATTATCAACACAAATAATACCAGGAAAAAATTAAAAATCAAATCTTAATATGTATAAGACTACCAGTAGAAATTAAAAATCATTTTGACGGTTCCTTTATGAATAGAAAGAACTAGTATGAACACAGGTAACGGGGAAAAATAGTATAAAAGTAAGAAGTACCTCTCTTCTAATTTCAGGGTTTGCAAAATTTTCCAATTTTGTCTTCTAATCTAGACAAAATTGGCAAATTTGGCTAACACTAAAGTAAAAAGAGAGGTACTTGTTACTTTCATACTAATTTTCCCCCTTTAACTGTGATCACATCTGAAACTGAAGTCGAGGAACATTTGTTAGAATGATTAGACGCTGATTGAAGCTAAATTCACAGCGCTGGAGTCAACCAAATCCGTATACATTTTTTTGGGACACCCGGTACTTGAGGTAACCATAAATAAAGTTTATTCATGCCACCGAATGCTTTAAAAAAATCCTCTGCTGCAACCATTAACATGTAAAGGAAGACAGACACGAAAAGAATTACCGAGTAAACCTTTGGTGCCTTGACCAGTTTTCGCAGACGCTTCATTCTTCCAAAGGTACATCCAATAAAGACAGCAAAACTGAAACAATACTTCAGCTAAACTGACTGGCCTACGAACGATCCAGGTCTCTTGGGACTGGCCTACGAGCGATACAGGTCTCTAGTGTGTAGGATAAAGCAGGAGCTTCTACTCCATAAACTCCAAACTGCAATATTTCCAATAAAATCGATAAAACCACAGCCAAAGCGCAGAATCTATAACCTCTCAATCCTGTTCTATCTCACTTTATTAAACATTCAAATCCAAGCCACTGGTTTGATTGACTCCATTGCTACTATATACACCTATCAATCATTCATTCATAAAATACACATTAACAACATGTGGATAGTTCTTAGTTCTTAGAATGATGACACCTGTCTAACGCGAGTTTAGATTTCATACAGATGGAAGAACAGGCTATGACAGTCTCAATATGGAACAGTCTTCCATCTGCGTTGAAATCAACAAACAATGTTAATACATTCAAACATAAGATTNGCCAAAGCGCAGAATCTATAACATCTCAATCCCGTTCTATCTCCTTTTATTAAACATGCAAAACCAAGCCACTGGTTTGATTGACTCCACTGCTACTATATACACCTATCAATCATTCATTCATAAAATACACATTAACAACATGTGGATAGTTCTTAGTTCTTAGAATGATGACACCTGTCTAACGCGAGTTTAAACTTCATAAATATGGAAGAACAGGCTATGACAGTCTTAATATGGAACAGTCTTCCATCTGAGTTGAAATCAACAAACAATGTTAATACATTCAAACATAAGATCAAAGGAATTGTTTTCCGAAGTATACAGAGAGATGGACTTGCTCAAGCGAACATATCAACTTCGGTCGTATATAGTTCTTAAATTACAAGCGATGTTATACAAATTTTCATCTCAAAATCTTTCTTCTCACTTACCGGGTATTCATGTAGGTCCGGTCCGATCCCCCCCCCCCCCCCCATGTTCGCTCTCCAACTTGCTTAAAATTGCGTTTGAAAATACTTCTGCCCACGAATTCATCATCTCTAAAACTAGCTCTGCTCAAAATAACTCCCTCTATACATGACCGCAAATTTTTACATCAAATCAACAAACTTGAGACATATGCCTGAAACGCCTCACCAAACCTACTACAAGTACCACTTTGATATACTAAAACAATTCAAAGCCTTACGAGCACCACTTTAGATATACTAAAACAACTCTAAGGCGGCCTGCAAAATGATTATCTGAAACTAACAACAAACCCCCGTCCAACCTACAACTACTAAGCAACTGCCACTTGTATTTACTAGTACCATTGCATCAAAAACGGGCCGCTTGGTGACTTTTAGCGACCGCCAATTACGTGTACCTGTCACTCAAACGCTTATTACCATGGGCAACAGCAAGTATCATGTGATAATTTACAAATAACAATAAAAACAATGTCAAGTTTATTTGCAAATCACTTCAAGCAAGGAGTTATGAATAAATGTCGGAAGCTTTGATTTACACACGTGCAAAAAAGCATGGTCTTACGAAGGAGACCATACATGTTTCATTTATAAGAATAGACCTTTTAGCTATTCTGAAAAGAATCAGAATCGAACGACATTTTGCTACATTTTGCTACATTTTCGAATGTGCACAACAGTGATAGAAGCTCTAATCCCATTCGATCGAACCTCGCGTATGAAAATGTATAAAAATAATGCTCGATCCAGGCACTTTTGTAGAATAGCTAAAAGGTCTATTGAAGAAATGGGTAAATATAAGAAAGCAGTAGTTCAGGTGGGAAATGATAGACCTTTTAGGTTTTCCACAAAGAGTCTGGGTTGAGCGATATTTTTGTACATTTTCATTCGAAAGGTTCGATTGAATGGTGTCATAGCTTCTATCACTGTTGTGCACATTCGAAAATTCGATAAAAGGTACACAAATATCGTGCAATAGACTTTATAGCTATTCTGAAAAGAATCAGAATTGAACGATAGTTTGCTACACTTTGTAGAATATTCGAATGTGCACAATAATGATAAAAGCTCTAACACCACTAGAGCGAACCTCACATAAAAAATGTATAAAAATAATGCTCGATCCAGGCACTTTTGTAGAATAGCTAAAAGGTCTATTGAAGAAATGGGTAAATATAAGAAAGCAGTAGTTCAGGTGGGAAATGATAGACCTTTTAGCCATTCAACAAATGAGTCTGGGTTGAGCGATATCTTTGTACATTTGCATTCGAAAGGTTCGATTGAATGGTGTCATAGCTTCTATCACTGTTGTGCACATTCGAAAATTCTATCAAAGGTACACAAATATCGTGCAATAGACTTTATAGCTATTCTGAAAAGAATCAGAATCGAACGATAGTTTGCTACACTTTGTAGAATATTCGAATGTGCACAATAATGATAAAAGCTCTAACACCACTAGATCGAACATCACATAAAAAATGTATAAAAATAACGCTCGATCCAGGCTGTTTTGTAGAGTAGCCAAAAGTTTTATTCAGAATATTTCGAAGAACAGCTAAAAGGACTATATTAGAAACTATAATTCAAAATGGAAAAAGGTCAAAACTTTACGACGCAACCCACGTATTTTGAGACAGAGAAAGTATATACAAGTTAAACAAACAAACAAACAAACAAACAACTTTACGAACAGCAAATAGCACTATACCTCTCATCCCTATTTACCCTATTAGACCAACCCAAGCATTAATCGAACTGCAATAAAATAAGATGCAAAATACTCACTCTTCGAAGTTTCGAAAGATACGTTCTAACAATTTCGAGATCGGTCTCAGCACCCATCTTTGCCTCAGATCTTCGAACTTAGACTTCGAACTTCGAACTCAGATCTTCGAATCTTCGATCTTCGAACTCGACAATAATCAATCGAAAGATCGGTTTCCCAAATAACTTCTTCAAGGCTAACATTCCTTGCATAAGAAGCTCAACACAATGAGACCAGTTTCCTTGTAGTAAACTATCGATTTCCCTAAGTTTCCTGGGAGGATTTTCTTCAAAACTCAAAGTCAGAAGAAATTTCCTGAAAATCATTGATCAATCAATCAATGCTTTTCGTTTCAAGAATCCGTTTCAAGTTTTGGCCTCAATCCAGTCCCTTTGGGCAGTTGTTCTTCAACGCTGAGTCTTCAAGTTTGCCTTAAATCCAGTTCCTGGGGGCAATGCAGGATGTGACTTGCTTATCTTACCAGTGGTTCATTTCTTGACCTCTGTCAACTGCTCCTTTACCTAAATCAGCACTTCAATGCCAGAATTGAAAATCTCCAAATATTTTTTGCAAACTCCAGAAACTTATCAGCCTCCTTCTTGCCTCCAAACTAATGCCTCCAAGCTTGATACCTTGTGAAATATTTTCCACAAAATCAGTTTCTATTGTCAGAATCTTCAAAGCTTTCTTCAAATAATCTTCAAATAATCTCCCCACTGGATCTGGAAACTTCCAAAAGATATCGTTTTAGCGAAAAAGTCTTGCCATCAAATGAATGTCTGAAGAATTCAAAAGATAGTTTTGCAAATACTCTGAAATAAATCACAGATAAATTCTCGTAAATTTCGAGCAAATTAGTCTGGTGACAGTTGAAAAAATCCTTGAATGACCAAGACCGATTGCACTCACACCTCCTTCCTTGCCTTCAAATAAATGCTTGTATGTCTCGACCAGATAACTCCCCAAACAAAATAAAAACTGTCCAATCCCTCACTGCGAGCTTTGTACAAAGTTCTCACAAAACTGCCACACGAGTTTCTGAAATTCTTGTATCCAACGATGGTCTCCGAAAATGTTTACGATTTAACAAAATTGACCACAATCTATCGTCAAATTTCACCAAAAGTCGAAATTGAAACCTAAATTCAAAAAGGCGTGTTCTGTGATCAGCTTAAGACTCGAAGTATTGCTCAAACCATGTGCGTATATTTAGGAGATCCCCTCTCGAAGCCTCAGTTAATTAGGCTATCCAATTACACCAAATCAGAATCTCTATGCAGCGGACAAAAGGAGCGAACTGTCCAATAAAAGACCCCACTTACAGTTTGGTAATTGCGTAAAAATGTCTCATACGTTTCTCTCCATCAACGAATCTAATCCCACAATCTTACCTAAAAGCAATGTTCTTTTTATTTAGGTCACTGGACAACTATAGGTCGTAAATTTTCCTCAGTCCAAGCAATGTCCTCATTTAGCCAAGCGTAGTTTATGCTATCCAAATAACATCAAATCAAACGTTCTCTGCAGAAGAAACCTTGAGCATACTATCCAGCAAAATGACCAAATACAGCTTTATAATCATCTAAAAATGTCTGTATGTATGCATGTCTGTCTGTTTGTCCTGCCGTCAGAGTAATTTTTTAAGAAAACCCAATGCCACACAATCTTGCTTGAAAGCAATTTTTTTCTATTTCGGCCACTGGACAAACTTACAACTTACAGCTATTTTTCGATCAATTTTCTATATTTAGGCAATCTCATCTTCCAGCTAAGCTTCAAATCCCACAAACACTCTATCTTGTACACAATGTTCTCCCTGTTTTGAAAAAAGACAGTGCATTCTGCCTGTTTATCGATCAGCTTATTGCTCAAAAATATTCCTCAAAGCAGTTTGTATATTTGGTGCAATGTTCTGTCGTAGGTAAGCTGCAGTTTATTATGTTATCCACAAAACAGTTTGTATATTTCGTGCAATGTTCTGTCGCAGGTAAGCTGCAGTTGTTATCCAATACAAATATCTTTCGTGCATGCAACTTTCTCTGTTCTAAAACCAGGCTTCCTCTGTTCTTCTAGTTCACTGATCGGCTTACAGTTCGAAAACATTGTTCGAAATTCGAGAATACATTACGCAATGTCCTCGTTGCTATAAGCTTCACTTCATCTGGTTATCCAACAAAAAATCTTTACGGCAAACAATTCTTTCTCTCTTTAAAAAAGACTCTTCATTCTGCAAGCAAACATAAGCACTTTCAAATCAATATTATTGCTCAGACTTTATCTGGATATTTCAGGATATGTTCCGCTGTAGTTAAGCAGCAGTTTATTACGCTATCTAATAACGAAATCCTTCCTGCAACCAATTCTTTCTCTCTTTAAAAAAGACTCTCCGTTCTGCAAGCAAACATAAGCACCTTCAAATCGATATTATAGCTCAGATTTTATCTGGATATTTCAGGATGTGTTCCATTGCAGCTAAGCTGCAGTTTATTACGCTATCCAATAAAGAAATCCTTCCTGCAGTCACTTCTTTCTTGTTTAACTTTTCTCTTGTTTACAAAACAGACTTCCAGTCCTCAACTTATACGCAAATCCAGTGAAAATCGTCATTCACCAAAAAGATATGAAAAATATAACAATCCTGCCTCAATCTGTTCTGAAATCAGACCCTTCAGTGTTATGTCACAACTCGTTGACATATCCAGCGATAAAATTGCATGTCCTTGAAACGATATCAAATGTAAAACAAAACGATCTCATCTGAATCTATTTTGAAATCAGATTCTCTTTTGTAACTGCCACAACTCGTTGGTATATCCCGTGAAAACTTGTCTTTCTTTGAGCGAGTTTCATTCAAACAGGTTGCTACCAGGCAGTAGATACTTCCAGTTTCACATATCAATCATAAGCATAACACGATATACCACAGCTCTAAAAGTGCAATCCGTTAAATGTGTTTTGGATTATATACATTTACTTTGAAAAAAGTTGAATTGAATTGATTACTTTCTTTCTACTAAGTCTCAGCAACAACTCGCCAAGTGATCTTTCACGTTTCAGGTGCTCTAACTAAGGAATCCCGTCTTTGCTTGCCTGTACTGCAAACAACAACCATTCAAAGAAAATGCTATCCCGCCCCAATCTTTTTGAAACCCTAATTCCCTGTAAAAATTTGGAGCATCCCTCAAAACCTTTTCTAATCAGGTCTTTCGACGGTCTCAGCTCTCTAAAGCGAAAGATGACATTCTTTCTCTCAAAATCTTAGCACCTCTGTGTCATCTGCTCTTTCGATAACGTAAATTCTATTCTTGGCTCAAACTAGCTTGTATCAAACTATCTCTCAAACTCTTAGCGCCTCTGTGTCTTCGATAAAGTAAATTCTATTCTTGGCTTGAAGTTTCTTGTATTAAACTATCTCTCAAACTCTTAGCACCTCTGTATCTTCGATAACGTAAATTCTATTCTTGGCTTGAAGTTTCTTGTATTAAACTATCTCTCAAACTCTTAGCACCTCTGTGTCTTCGATAACGTAAATTCTATTCTTGGCTTGAAGTTTCTTGTATTAAACTATCTCTCAAACTCTTAGCACATAACATAACGTAAATTCTATTCTTGACTTGCAGTATCTTGTATCAAACTATCCGAAGTAAAGTACTGCCTTTATCCCCACAAATGTACTCCAATAATCAAGATTTCCATGAACACAGTAGGGCGATTAATTAGGCTGAAACACTCCACACCCAACCAACAATAAAGCAACACATATGTCCCATCAACAACACATATATCCCATCGACAACATATGAATCCCGTAAGCAAGCTGTTATAAATACACGCGAAATGATTTCCGTTGTTTACTTTCACATTTTCCCGCTGAATTTAAAACCTGAAAACGGCATGTGGTGCAAACTGAAAATTGAATAACTGTTCTTTAGACAATGGAGCTCGTGCCAACAATTAGGTAGCAATCACACTGCAATGGGTAGCTGTAAAGTATTGTATGAAAAACCAGGCAGTTTCTTTCCTGAACACAGCGTTCTGCAATAGTTCAACTTAGAAATGATTCTAGGCTTCCAACCTTCCGCTATAGTGGCATTTCTTGCTGGATTTAAGCGATTAAAATAACGAACAAAAATCACTGCGACAAACAATCTCGTAAAGTAAATTTAAACAACTATTGAACTTGGATTTTGAAACTACAGTGACACTTTCTCGTCGAACTTCACCCTAAAAAAGCCAACTGCGGATAGCTTGATTGCTTGAGGTGGTATGCTTGTTCGATTTGAACTTCAAACCAACAAAACAGAGAACTCTGCTATGAAAAATCTTCACAGAAGTAAGCACGAATAGCCATTGAATTTGGATCTTTAAACGTGACACTTTCTCGTTGAACTTAACCCTAAAAAGACGCAAACAGCAGATAATGCTTGCTCCACTTGAGCTTCAAACAAACAAAAGAACTCTGCAATGAATCTTCAGAAGTAAACTGGAACAGACATTGAACTTGGATCTTTAAACGACAGTAACATTTCTCACTGGACTTTACCCTAAATCACCTACACGGCAAAACCACAGGGAAATTTGATCAAAAATTCTTGTCTTTGAATAACAGTTATCAATTCGAAATGAAAATATTCCAAGCAGTCAAAAGTAATCCAGCTTCTAAACTCGAGATCTTCAACAAGGACCCACAAATATCGTCTCTCTCACGGTGAGGATAAGTTACGTACACAACAATTGAAATGACAATTGAAAGCACTATCAAAATATCCTTTCCTCAACTTCAATGAAGTCTTAAAGAAGCCTTGACTTATCAGCAAGATTATTGATTCTTCGAGACTAAAACAAAGAATAGTGTGTCAGTTACAAAGCTCAAATTTAGAACTCCAAAAATATGTCGGGTTTGCAAACAACTTGGTCAGCTCTCGACGAAAGACAGCGAGTTCTTCACTCTCTAAGTAAATTGTGTTCAGCTCTAACTCCTTTCAGGGAGGCTTTGATGAATGAGACCACGAGTTGCCAACGGAATGATCCTTAGTAGAACAACACTTCAACAGAGAAGTTGTGTGCAAATTTTATCCTCACACTGCATGTACACTACCTTTAGCTTTCACTCTTTTCGGAGAGGTCTGGGTGATCGAGAGGACGATTTGCAAACGTAATGAGCCACTCTTCAGCGAAAAATCAACATAAAGTTAACAGCAAATCCAGCTTCTCTCTTCGAGAAAAGTATGCCCAGCTTTCACAATATGTAAACTCACCTCTGAGGAGAAAACCGAGTAACCAACGGAGCTATTAGCTCCACAGAAAAATGCAAACAAACAGCTTACCAGCAAGTTATAGCTCTTGTCTCCAGCTATACTTTGCAGGGTTTCAAGAAATGTAGACAGTTCTCGAAGAAAAACAATCAGTTATAAACGGTGGTTTTGTAGTAAACTTGCAACCAAAACTTCTTTGGCAAGTTATAGTTCTTGTCTCCAGCTAAATTATGCAGATTTTCGCGATAAGTAGACAGTTCGCGAAGAAAAACAGTCGGTTATCAATGGCAGGTTAACAACAAAACGACAAGCAAAATGTCTTTTGGAAATTGTAGCTTCAGTCTTCGTTAAAATCGGCGTCAGGCTTCCATTCTATACAGACGATTCGGCGGAAAGCAGCGTCTAGTACAGAAACTAACTATTTGAGTGAAGACACCGTTAAATCATGTGTTATTAAGTCATAAAACGTGCAGAAACCTCAAGAGAAATCGTTCAATAACCCAATATTCACGAAAAGTACCCATTTATTGATCACGCCTTTAAAACTGTAACTCTATCCTTCCTATGCCTTTTTGTAACATCTCCTTTTCGAAGATTCGAACTCGAACTTTCGAACTCCAATTCTTGCAATCGAACTTTCAAACTGGAAACTTTCCAACTCTCTTTGCAGCCATCAATGAAGGAAGAACCTTTCTTCTAAGATCAGGCAATGGACATCTCTTTGCTTCTTAAATCTATGATAACTTCTTAAAGCAGCAATCAAAAAGCTAATCCCCGTAAAAATAAGCAATCGGCGACTGCATCATAGCATGTTTTACATAGCGATGAAAACGGACTCTCTTCTTTAATCTCAGGACAATGAAACAATTCTTCTGATAACGCAATTTTTTGCGATTACTTCATGAATGCATGCTAATGTCTTAAGGCAGCTATCAGCAATGAAATCCCACTTTAATGAGCGACTGGCGACTGTATTAGACCCTTGTAAGTCACTAACTACAAAAGACTTCGATCTTCGATCTCAGGACAATGGCAAAATTCTTCTAAACAATGCAACCTTTCTGCAACGACTTCGTGAATTCATGCCAATTTCTTAAAGCAGTTATCGTTGCCAATGAAATGACACTCTCTTTCTTCAATATCAAGAAAAATGGAGCCATGAACTTTTTTTACCAAGTACAAAACAAAATTCGAATGTGTGATTCTTTCTGTCGAATGATGGAAACATGAGTTCGATTAGAATTGTTTCCAGTTCGAACTTCTTGACTTCACACTAATTTCTTCAAGCAGCCATCAAAAAGAAAATCCCCACTACACTGCTCAATCGACAAGTGCCCTTCGTAGTTTTGTGCTCACCAACGAAAAGGGATTTCTCCATTAACTATAAGACAATGAAAAGCTCTTCTTAAACAGCACTATCTCGTTACAGTTGCTTCAGAAATGCAAGCTAATTCCTTATGTAAATCCATAATCCGATGAGCAATCCACGATCCATTTCAGTATTTTGAACTCAGCAATTAAAACAATGTCTCACTTAACTTATAACTTAATAAAGACTTCTTTGAATTACTTTGATCTTCTTTCCTCGATTCCCCTCTAATTTCTTAAAACAGCCATTCCCAACTCAATCCGCCATTAATGAGCGGGCAACGATCCATCTTCAACATTCTGAGGTCACCAATGAAAGTCTTTCTTTACTCATAATGTAATACAATTTCTTTAAATTANCATCACTATCTCGCTACAGTTGCTTCAGAAATGCAAGCTAATTCCTTATGTAAATCCATAATCCGATGAGCAATCCACGATCCATTTCAGTATTTTGAACTCAGCAATTAAAACAATGTCTCACTTAACTTATAACTTAATAAAGACTTCTTTGAATTACTTTGATCTTCTTTCCTCGATTCCCCTCTAATTTCTTAAAACAGCCATTCCCAACTCAATCCGCCATTAATGAGCGGGCAACGATCCATCTTCAACATTCTGAGGTCACCAATGAAAGTCTTTCTTTACTCATAATGTAATACAATTTCTTTAAATTACAATCATATACTTTTCCTCCTCTCAATTCCTTTCTAATTTCTTAAAACAGCCATCCCCAACTTAATCTTCCATTAATGAGCGGGCAACGATCGTTCTTAACATTTTGAGGTCATTAGTAAATAAGATAATGTCTGGGTCATCAACCTCATTTTCATGGATTTGGCGCCATTATGAATGATAAAATGGCGCATGTGTTGCTTAGATACTGGACATCTGGTTTTGAGAATGATCTCTGTTCTGTTGTTGTTCGACCAAAGTGGGTTGATTTCGCGTTCTTGTTTTCTAAACTGCGTTGATCCTCCTTGTAAGGTCACAGTCGTTGCCTAGAAATTTCGACGCTAAACTGTGAATACAAAATGGCGCATGTGTTGCTTAAATACTGGCCTTCCAACAAGTGGGTGTACCTTAATCGTCTTCTCAGGAAGGAAGCAAGTAACTATCGTTGCAAAGGCAATCAAAACAATGCAACACAATCAAACTTTAACAACTGAAATGTAGGTCTTGTTCCTTGAATTTCCACCTATCAGCAACTTCAAAATGTTTGATCCCCTCCTATCTCAAGAGGTGAATGAAATTCTTCAGCAAGATCCACCAATAAAAATCTCCCACCAAGTAACTGCCAAGTATCTCCCACCAAGTAAAGACATTCAAAATTATACGACACAATAATAGTTTTGCAAATGAAAATTTACGCCTCGTTCCTTCAGTTTCGGTTCATTAAATGCTCCTCAACTTTAACTGAACATCAAACTCTTCCAATATTGGAACTAAAAATTAGGCGTCTTTCATCAAGTAACTATCTAATAAAGCCACTCAAAATGATACGACACGATCATATTTTTACCAATGAAAATTTACGCCTCGTTCCTTCAGTTTCGGTTCATTAAATGCTCCTCAACTTTAACTGAACATCAAACTCTCTCAAGATTCGAACTAAAATCACACGTCCTTCAACAAGTAACATTCCTTGCATAAGAAGCTCAAGGCAATGAGACCAGTAGTAAATATGCCTAAGTTCTACAATAACTCCATAGACACCGTCTCCAAACTATTTACAAGAAACTGGTGGCCTACTTCTAAAAGTTTTCAAAATTGATTGTTGGAAACTGAAATAGAACAACTGTGTTTATGATGGGCTTAATAATGTTTATATTGTTAGTAATATGTTAAGCGTGTTCAAGAGAGTCTTTTAAGGGTACTTAATACTTTCGGACCTGACTGGTTTTGCTCTTCCAGCAAATTGCATTTGAAATCGGCAATATGTGTTATTAAATGATAAATAATTCCATTAATGCGTCCAAACTGCATATCATTATATCATTAGAAAAAGGAAAAGTTGTTCTTTCAGACGGTATACAGTAAAAACCCGCACATAAGAACCTTCATTTATTAAGAAATCATATATTTTGTACCCAATGGATAAGAACTATTTTAGCCTGACATCATAACTAGGTTCTTAAAAAAGGGTTTCATTCATTCATTGGGAAATAAATGCAATCTGTTTGCCAATCAACCTCTTTCGTGAACTCCAAAACATTACTTACAGAACTGTAATAGGCAGGGCCTGCAGGGGTAAACTGTGTAAGATTGAGTCGAAATGGATAGGGCCAAAAGTGCAAATAAGTTTGGCTAAGATTTAGATTCACATATTTCCCTATGTTAAGAACCTACACCCTGATTACTGGATGTGCCTCATTGCATAAGAACCTAAACAGGCTGAATTCAAAATCTTAGGTTCTTATGTGTGGGGTTTTACTGTATATTACATCTACTAAAATCCTATTATGTTTTCAAGATTTTTAATCATACTTGGGTTGCGATTTTTCCGAAACACCCTATGTATATGAAAAGAATGCGTCAGACTTATAACAGACCATGTCTAGTAAAGAGGACAGCAACAGACAAAGTTTTACCCACAAATTTCTGTCTTACATTTCAAACGTAAATCACCATCAAGAAAATTTGCCAAATTAAAACATGAAATTTAAAAATACTTTCAGGGAACTTCTATACATCAAACCAATCTAAATAACTTCTCTACATCAAAAGAAAACTTCCAAAGAACTTTTGACGTCAAAACAATGTGTCAGCCATTTTAAAAGAGCACGTGTAGAATCCAGCTGCAGTTCGAAGTCACGAAAAAGGAAGACGCCAAATTGACCCGGACATTTAAAAGCGCAACAATCTGCCTTCATCGAATGTATTCAAAATTCAGGTCATCATTGCTTTGTATATAATTCGATTTAACAAGCTTAAATGCCATTATTACTTAATCCACTATATGCAGTATGATCAGTCGGCATGTTGTAAAAACCAGACCCTAAGACCCTGGGACCCCTGGGACCCCTGAGACCCCCATGACCTTTAAGTACTAGAAATGAAAGGATCCTTAACACCAGAGCGTCATAATGAGGAAGTTGTGCATTATTGACTTCCCCTCTTCCATCCCATGAACTTCCACTCTTTCAAACCAAAGCCAGGAATGATGCAGAGAGTTTATACCATGAAGAAGTACTATTTTGACTATCTCCTATTGTGTTATTTTAAAGACTTTCTGCGTGAATAAAGGCATCCTGACGTTGGTTTGAACGGACGAAAGTTCGTAGGATGAAAGATGGGAAGCTCATACAACACGCAGCCTCGTGTTTGACAGCTTGATGACATTGATCTATTGTTTGTCTGTGGTGATGTCCCTCTGGTGTTAAGGGTCCGTTTCATTTTTAGTACTTAAAGGTCCTAGGGGTCTCAGGGGTCCTAGGGTCTTAGGGTCCGGTTTTTACAACATGCCTGATCAGTCTCCGATAAAGGTAAGTTATCGACCTTTTAAAGGCAGTCTGTCACGTTTCTGATTGGCTGCAATTGAGCGAGACGCTGGATGTTTTTTGTGAATCTGTCCATACAGTAGAAACCCGCATAAAAGAACCTGTTTTTATAAGAACCTTGACGCTGAAATTTAATCTTTTGAACCCCCTAAATAAGAACCCCTAAGAGGCTGAAACTAGGGAAGGTTCTTACATAATAGCTTTCATGTAAAATATCAAAATGACAAGAATTTTTAGAATTCTTCGAAACTCTTCACATTCTGATCAGACTTCCTCATTGGTACAAAAGATTTATTTGTTTTGTTTACATTTTGACGACGGAGCCCCTAGTTTAACGTCCCTTCCGAAGGACGGCCAGGTGAGTTGCGAGGTCAGGCCTCCGAGAGGTCTCCTATTTCCTATCTCCTATTTCGAGAGGTTTGACCTCACTCAACCGAGCTGACGGAAATGGTTTAAGCCACTCGGCCACTCACCCCAGTGGGCACTACCCTCTCCGCCTTTGGAAACGACACTTGTTAGATCTACAACTGTCCTTAAAGCTTGCAAATAAGATGAAACATGTGTTCAACTTAAAAAATTACACTTTGCAACAAAGCATGCATAGTGCTTAACAAAATCTGATAAAAACATCTTGATTAACGAACGACATATGACAAATAGCACTTCATTGCTTTGTGAGATTAAAAACGCACGGTTTATCAATTATTTACCATGTGACTTTGCAAAGAAATTAAAAGTCATGTGGCATTGTCACCGAACTACCGTAAAAGCTCTATTAAGCCCCAGGGGGGCTTATTCAATCTCGGATACTCCAGAGGAGGGGGCTTAAAAGAGAGGGTGCTTATTATAGAGGGGGCTTATTCGCGAGATCAAATGACAAGGATAAATATGACAGCTTTTCAGTTCTTTTACCCCATACTTTGCGGATTCAACATACAATTTTACGAGTCAAATATATAAATTCGACACAGTTTTATTTATCCCAAACCATTGCAAAATTAACATGCAAATTTATTTAGCTCAATTAACGGAAAAACGTTTGTAGTCTCTGGAATTTAATATAAGTGGGGGGGAGTTAGTAGAGAAGGAGGCAAATTTAGAGTTTTGGTTCAGAGGGGAGCGGGCTTATTAGAGAGGGGATCTTAATAAAGAGGGGGCTTAATAGAGAGGGGGCTAAATAGAGTTTTATTGCAAACACATTTGAACTTCAAACTAAAGATCCAGCTAGACAAGGAACCATACCATCTCGCTCAGGAGATTTGAATCCATCATCAGATTCGACTTCTTAGAAGATGCACTACTTCCTGGATAAAAACAAACACTCTTCTCAAGTGTGCAAACTGAACCCACTGTACCATCCAGACACAAAAACAAACTCCTACTTTTGAACGCAACAATGAATTATGCATACCTTCACAACAAAGCACACCATATATATGCATGTCCATGAAATCAGCTAAACACCCACAAAATATAAACATAAACATATAAAAATTGGGCCAGAATACATGCAAACAAACTATCTCTTCTCTTTTTATTTGCCCACTATGAGAAATCCGTACACTTAGGTAGGCCCTCCGTTCATCAAAAATAGAGTACATATCCGGGAACATAAGTTTAACTTGATGAATTAAAACTGAACATTATAGACCCGTTGTTCGCTAACTCAAAGCAATACACTGCTTTTAAGAGCATGTGCTATGATTTAAGGCAAACATCAAAATCATGAATTAGAACATGCTGAGCTAACCAAGCACAATAAGAAAACAAATGTTCAGTTACCTTGTTTGCTGTCTCCAATCAATCTGTTGCCCTTAAAATATCCTGGTCTGGAAGAGCTTCGACTGAACATCAGAAACATAAAATCGAGCATACTAAGCTCAGCAAGCACAAAAGCTAACAAATGCTCACATATCCTATTCGCAGGCTCAAAGAAATAAGCACCCTCATTGACAGCATGCCTTGTCCGTTTTGACTCAGAACTGAACATAACGAGCTCAGCTTCTAGCTAGGTGAATTTCGCAAACACAAAAGGAAACATATGTTCACTTACCCTGCTCGCAAGCTCAAATAAATTAGCATCCTCTTGTCCGTTTGGAGGTTTTGACTTATAACTGAACATAACGAGCTCAGCTTGCAGCGAGGTGAATTCAGCAAACACAAAAGGAAACATATGTTTACTTACCCTGTTCGCCAGCTCCAAGAAATCTGTTCCTTTCGGTAGGTCCTTTGGGTGGGAAGGCCCCGCAATGAGCTGTAAATGTTTCAAAGTCGATGTGTCTAAGTATTCTGTTCGGTTCGTGTTTTGTTGTGTGGAGCTACTTGCTCCATTTGATGTCATCATTCTCTGAGCTTGACTCACGATTTTACGACCTGAAATCAGATAAAGAAGATCGGAATAAGAAGCTTGCTCGGGTTTTCTTCAATATACATTTTAGCTATTCTACAAAAGAGCCAGGATCGAGCGTTATTATTATTACTATTATTAAATATCTATTTAAAGTAGGCTAGAAAATGAATAGCTAAATTATAGCTAATTAAGGCCTACTATTTATAACATACATAATTTACAAAAAAACTATCAATGTATATTACAGGACAAATCAGAGTTAAAATCTATCATGTTAGAAACCCAACTTTCGGGATGCATACTTTGCAAAGCCTACAATTGCACTTTCCACCATCCCAGCATCTGATTTGTTTTTGAAGATAGGTAGGCTGTTTAATTGTTTTATTTCTTGTGTTGTTTCTATACACTTTCATACGCGACGTTCGATCGAGTGGCGTTAGAGCTTCTATCACTATTGTGCACATTCGAAAATTCTACAAAATGTAGCAAGTACAGCGCAGTACTTTGTTCCGTGACTTTTTGAAATAAAATACAATCACGAAATCTAACATTTCAATGTCTTCATAAAATATTCATGAGTTATCATAAACCGTATGTGAATATTCTTTAAAAATTCAAAAACATTATCTGATTAGTTTACTGTATTTCAGTGGTGTTTTAGAATATTCAGACTAGCAACAAAATTAATACATTAACCCAGCAAATTTAATAAACATCTCCAACATGCAATTTGGAGACCTTGGCAACCGCTGCGAGTCAAATATTAAAGGTTAAAGACGTCAAAAGGACTCTTGTAGCTTAAAATTAAAAAAAAATACTCTTCCGCGGTCCTGAGGATTTGGAACACTACCTATTGTTGTGGCATTCATTTGAAGAACAAAGGCATGACCTCCTCGCTGGTGTCCTTCCGTTGTTGCGCTCATTTGAACTCACTGACGTTCTAAATCCTATCCTTTTGTACGGGGACATAAAGTTGCCATTTGAAGTAAATAAATTGTTCCTAAAATCTACAATCATGTATATTTCAAGAACGAAACACTGCGTATGATAACAAATCTCACGCCCAACCAACTTATTTGTTTTTGTACCGGGTGTCCCCAGAAAAAATGTATACGGATTTGGTTGACGCCAGCGATGTGAATTTAGCTTCAATCAATGTCTAATCATTCTAAAAATGTTCCTCGATAGGTAACTTGAACATAGGTACCTCATTTGTTCGTATTGGTGCTTTGAGAGCAGACTTGTCAATCTTAACATCTGGAGTTTTACCTCACTCGACTGAGCTTATCTTCAGTCACCTTACGGAAACTGTATAAGCCGCTCGGCCACTCACCCCACACTACTGCCTTAGTCCCTTCAAATTTCGCCTGCCTTCAATTTGGCTCCCTTTAATTTCGCCCCCCTTGTGCAGAAGTTTCGCTCCATTTAACTTTCGCCCCTCCTGGTTTGGATAGATAGGATGTAATTTGGATGGATATGGCCCCGAGGAAGAGAACACGGTGGAACTAACAAAAAAAATCACCCCTCGGGCACAGGGGAGGACAATACCATTGTTATCGAAGAGTAATGCATGTCTTGTATTTTGTATTACAATCAAAACTAAAGTTTTTTTTATAGAGAATACATCTTTTCGCTTCTTTTAATTTTCGCTCCCTCTAATTTTCGCCCCCTAAAAATATTTCCGCAATTCGCTCCCTCTAATTTTCGCCCCCTAAAAATATTTCCGCAATTCGCCCCCTCTAATTTTCGCCCCCGTCCGGAGCGAAAATTAAAGTCAGGCAAAATTTGAAGGGGCTAAGGTATATAACAAAATGAAAAATAAACTCACCATTTCTATCAACTTTGTTTTCGTTTATCTTCTCCTTTTGCGGTTTCGTTTGATCTCCTCCTCCACTGCTACTCATATTAATATTACACTCCGTATCAGTAAGAAATTCGGGTGCAGAATTCGAATCAGAGCTTGAGGTTTGTCCTTGTCCCCCTGTGCTCATCTCACACAGCAATTGTGATTTATTATGACAAAAATCTTCGTAACTAATTTTGCCAGTGCTTCCGCCTCCAAGTTGCTCAATAATCTCTGAAATGTTTTCTTCAATTCCTAATTGTTTGCAAACTTCTTCCAAATCGCCTCTGACATATAAAATGAAGAGAGTATTAATCGATCTATCTATTCTCACAAATTCTCAGTGGAACTCAATTCTCACTGAGGAGGCTGCCGGAGGGCAGCGAAAATTCTGAGAAGAAAATGTTTAAGTGTAAGTGTGTTTTAAATAATGGTTTTCAAACTCAAAACTCAATATGGGTATGAAGCTACCTAAGTACAATTTGTCGTATAGCACACGGGATCTCGTCAAAGCATGGCTCACAACGCCAGTGACCGAAAACATATTGATAAATAAACTAATCAATCAATCAATCAATCAATCAATCATTCCATTGATAATTCAGACACNAGAAATTATTAATCGATCTATCTATTGATAAACTCAAATTCTCACAAATTCTCAGTGGAACTCAATTCTCACTGAGGAGGCTGCCGGAGGGCAGCGAAAATTCTGAGAAGAAAATGTTTAAGTGTAAGTGTGTTTTAAATAATGGTTTTCAAACTCAAAACTCAATATGGGTATGAAGCTACCTAAGTACAATTTGTCGTATAGCACACGGGATCTCGTCAAAGCATGGCTCACAACGCCAGTGACCGAAAACATATTGATAAATAAACTAATCAATCAATCAATCAATCAATCAATCAATCATTCCATTGATAATTCAGACACTCAATTTATGGATCAATCGATTACTTTTCAGCTAAACAATCAGTTGATCATTTAATCAGTTGATCACTTAATCTACTGATCGAAAAAAGTGTTTTGGAATTTGCTATGATTTACATTCGTGATTTTCAAACCAATTTCCCAGAAACATTTCCATGGAGTTCTTTGGCGTTAACTTCATATCATCGTCGGAAACATTTGCAGTATGATTAAAACGGTAATCTAAAGAGAATTTAATATACTATAGCAGTTGAAACATAAACTTTGCTAAAATTCATATTACTGTATCCAAGGTGGTCCAAAATTTTATCTCCAACGTAATGTTCGGTGTTCTGCGGCAAAATTACTTTTCTTAACTAATATCTTGGTGCGGCATGATAAGATAATAAGAGACATGTCAACTACCCAATAATGTTCGGTGCTTTACAATAAAATTAATTTACTGAAAAAATAATGTTGGCAACCTGTGATAAACTCAGTAAAGCACATATTAGTAAGATAAATGTATAAAATTCCAATAAGGTTTTGATGATATGATCTGATTTCATTTTAACAATTATGAATTGTATCTTAAAAGAGGAATGTCAGATTTTAAATTCGCCTACGTTTTCAGTCATTCTGATCATCATTTAACTATAACTGACCCCTGATCTCACACCCACTAAAAAGGACTTATTGCCATGACTCTAAATCTTACCTCTGCCAGCTAAATGATGAGGGAACCGAACAGGCTAAGGTGTACGAGGTACAGGACTCGGGAAAGTTGAAGCTCTCTAAAGCTGGTAGAATTGGCTCAATTTTGGAGAAATACAGAAAGCCTAAATTCATGTAAATTGCTTTCTATACAATAGCATGGGCATGAGGAGTCGTACCTTCGAGTTTTTCGAACGAAAAAGCTTCGAACAGACGTTTGTCCGACACTTTTACGGCCCAATTAAATGTCTTTTAAATCTGAAATGCCATTAGGTCACAATCTTAGAGAATGCTCAGATGATCGCACTTGTGTAAAACACTTTGCAGCCTAACAGGCTACAGAGTCAATGTAGGCGTTTGGTGTTGCAGCTTACGGAAAACCTTCATTGTCACTGGGTACGAGGTTGCTGAATAACCACACATCTTTGGCCTTTGTTACGAAAACTTAAATCTCAAAAACATGAACACACTCCCAAAACATACATCCAAATGGATTTAGCTAACAGCAAAATATTTCGGTGCAATGGGCCTAACAGCAACAACTGGCAACAACAAATCTTGACGACAAAAATAAAGAGTGTCCTGCCAAAATGATCATAAATATGACATCATCAGTTAAAAGATGGTATAACTTTCACGTTCTAGACAACTTTCCTCTCTCTGCAACTTGCAAACCCTCCCCCTAAACACATCAGCAGC
>REGL01000032.1:542360-553443 GCA_004194395.1 Aurelia aurita complex sp. Pacific | reverse complement strand
TTTCATAGGAGGGGAGGAGTTTGCTAAAATGCTTCAACAACAGAAAAGGAGGTTCTTTTAAAACTGGCTCCATGGGGATTAACGAGCCATTGACACCCAGAGTCCTTTGCAGGCAAACTTCAATTTCAGAAAACTGTCTGTAAATTTAGTAGAATAGTGGAAATGAGGCTAAAGTCTGTGGCTAATTCACACCTAGGTTGAATGTAAGTTGAGGCCCATCAACGGATTCATGTGAAGTGTGCAAAAAATGGACACTCTTTTAAAGAGAATTTCTTAGGTTTTTACACCTAATAACACTTGTTCCTATATTATACTCTCTAAATAATAAAATCAATACAAAATGGAATGCTATGATAACCAGGGGCACAAATCTCATGTGGAGTAGGGGCAAGTTGGGGTTTTAATCACAAAGAGGCGAAGTCTGCACCCCTTAAATCCGGCAACTGGTCAAGTCACAGACAGGAAATGAGGTTGACTTTTGGTTACCAACTATTTTCGACTTGAATTTCTTCCAAATGTCTGTTGGACTTTGAATCTTAGATATTGTTTCTAGAATCAATCATTCTTTAAACATAAAAATCAGCCAGAATAGAAATCATTATGGTTAATGTCCCTTTCAAGCACTTATAAAGTCTGAAACTTACTCAGCTGTTTTTGTGAGTTTGAATGAATTCTAGCCAAAAGCCTCAGGGACTTGCAGAAATCATGAATTAATTCTCAAAACATATAAATCCACTTTTATCCAGATCCAACCAAAATGGATTTAAAATAGAGAGGATTTTCTTTTATCCAAGCTATCATGAAACATGAAAAACTTAGTTATGAAAACTATGAGGCAAAATTAATCCCTGAATACTTGGAATGGGATTTTCGTTTAAATTTCAAGTGTGCTCAACGATTCAATGGCGTTTTACTCTACAGCTCATTAAGATTAAGATTCAAAGATTTCCTCTGTTTTTACGTAAATTGATACAGGGTTGTACTTGCTATTATTCGTAAAAGGGGATTTGACCCCCATGTGACCCTAAAAAGCCTGTTTACCCTGCCTCTTCAGCATTTCTAAATTACCCAAAACAAACTTTGGCTGCTTATTTCAGCAAAATAATAAAATACTGCAATTTCCTCCACTGAATATCGAAGTTTTGATGAAGATCGATACAATAAAGGCCTCCTCCTGCTATCATTTGCGTCGACTCAAATTCTTGGCCAAGATTTTTACAATGGGCCAATCACTGTTGAAAAGACGACTGGAAGTGTAGAGTAAATGATAACGAAATTTCTTCCTACATATTTAGATTAACATTCAAGATATCTAATGATATATAAAGCACTGAGTCACACTAACCCTTGTCTACACTTTCTTTAGGCCTACTACCCACCCTAGGCCGCTAGGCCCTATGAGGAAAACGAAATGAAATCGAATCCACGACATTCGAACTTGGAATGCAGCCGACTTGCACTCTAACCGAAATACATTCGACTCTAATTCAACGCATGAAAAGCTAAAGAAAGATTATATTAATAAAAACTTACAAATCCAAAGAAGATAAACCACTTGAGAGCTTCATAATTTCGGAAAGATCCACTTCAGAATTTCAACATGGCGAAAAGAAAGACGCGTGTGAAGGATGGCGTCAGCACATATTTCTTCGCGCGCTTTTGACAAAGACCAGATCCAGGCCCTTTTTATGTCACGTGCTCTTCCGCTTTATTGGGCTACCTTCCCATTCGCGGCGTATGCCATTTGTAAACTTATCTTCACTCTCTATTCCCCCAAAATAACTGCTTAAAAGGAAATGCAAAATACAACTGCCTTCCTGAACTTTAAATCTACCAAGGCCTACGACCATGGACACAACATGATTTAACATGATCAGCGTAATACAATATAAACTCTTCTCCTTCTACCTCCATTTAGGCTAAGATATTCCTTTAAATTTTGAGTTCGATGTTAGATGTTACCATAGCTCTGTCTTCTGAGATGGGGACATATTCAGGAGAGGGGGAATTATTCGAAGGTGGGGACATAATCGAGGATTTACAGTGTTCTAATTTTCCCTTAATTCATAATACTTGCTAAATAAAGCAAAATTTCACACATGCATTGCAAAATACGAATATATGTACCTTGCTAAAACTACACGGATGCCTTTGAGCGCCCGTTCAGCCGTATATCCGAGCTCTGCATCCCACCAAAAATGGCTGAATAGAGAAAGAAAATCCACTCTCCTGGCTACAAATAGACGCGAACTTCTTTATTTAGCTTGAGGCTTCTGTAAGGATATCAAGTTTACAAATTTCCTCAGTTGTAATTTCACGAAGTTCCAATCCGTTGGCTAATCTCGCTTATTACCATCACAGCTCTGTGTTTCATTAAAACAGCTACACAGAAAAAGTAAGCCTGGCCTTCCTACGAATAGACAAGCAAAGCTCTATTTAGCTCTAGGACTTCTGACAGAAATTCTCTTGTACAAACCTTTTTCTACCATTACGAAGACCTTATCCTTTCGTTAATCTCGCTTATTACCATCACAGCTCTGTATTCCATTAAAACAGCCTCACAGAAAAAGTCAGTTCTCTGGCCTACGAGTGGAAGTGCAAAGCTTTATTTAGCTCAAGAGTTTCTCTCAGAATTCCTATTGTAAAATGCACAGCTGTGTTAAGTGCAATAGAACCATTACTTTAGTCCGAGAGACCTTCTCATTGCAAAGAAACCTCAGCAAGATGCTATTGATGTTTAGGCCTATTTCTGTGAAGACTTTTCAAAGTAAAGTCAGCGAGGATCCGCTTTGTTTACATGAAATGGATTAATGTCTTGCTGACGTTTCTACATTTTGCTCGATTTTCTTTTTAAAGCTTTTGAAATTTTTACACAAACAAATGAAAATTTCGCATGCTGGATGCCGTCTTGTTATTTGGAAATTGGATTAATATGCCACGAAATATGAAGTGAATTCGCCATCTTTGTTTTGAGATAGCGTGGTTTTTATGGGCCTAAATTACAAGAAATATGTTAAAATTTCACATGTTGGATGCCGTCTTCTTCTGTAAAGAGCGGATTAATACATCATGAAATTGGAAGCGAACTCGCCATCTTTGCTTTGTGATGTGCGAGCTCTTATGGGCCTAAATATATTTTTACCTTTCTCGAGTTTCTTTTTGAAGCTATTTATAAAAAGATATGAACATTTCTATTTATAAAAAGATATGAACAAGGCTGGATCCCATCTTCTTCTATAAAGAGCGGATTCATACATCATTAAATATGAAGCGAATTCGCCATCTTTGTTTTGTGATGTGCTTTCACTAACGGACCTAAAGGCCTAAAGGGCCTAGCATGCCAACATGGGTCTAAACGCAGTGCTAAATAATCATTTACTGACAAAACCGTTACCGAAAAATCCAAAACTTTTGCATAACCTAGAACATAATGGCTACCTCCAAGTTTTGTGCTACCTAAAGATAGTTCAGTAATCAAATAAACCAATACCGCACTGGCCATATTTTGTATCACAACAGTTACAAAGCTATTTTTGAAGACAAAAAATCACGAATTTTTCGAAGACGAAAATGTTATCGTTGGCTTGATAACGGGCTATGCTCGAAACGTCGTGCTTATTTCCATCCACATCAAAGTGCTTAAATTTTACTTTATTTACTTGTTTATCATTGTACAATTGCACTACACGCAACAAGAAGATTCTTTGGACTATTTTTGAAGAGTTCGTTAACAGACAAATACTTTATTTGACAAGCCAAATATCAAAGTTGAAAACCAGTTCGCCTCTGGCTTGGCAGGGTCTGCAAGACACTACTTTCAGATAGACTTATTACAGTTGACGAAATAGACTTGGGGCAGGTCGAACAAAACGAAACTCTCCTCTTATGTTTATTGGACAAATTCCACGGCAAGATTTTAGGTCTAGGGCTTCATCCGATAAAAAGATTACATCTGAATCTCTATCAAGAACTACAATATCTGCCTTTGAAAAATCCGCCATTTTTAAAAGGCGCCCAAGAAATAACACATTTACGTCATATAAAGAGATGGGCGTCGATGGAAAAACAAGATTTATAGGTTTTTAAGAAATTAGCAAATTAATCGTTTTAAAAATATCATAAATCAGACTCCTATGAAAATCAAATCCTCAACAGATGAAAAACTCATAAAAATCCCCGCCTGTTAATTGCTTTATCATCTACAAGGATTCACATTCCAGCGAAATAAAAAATCCATATTTTTACGATTAAACTTTGTTTACGATTATTCAGGAATTAACAGGCCTATTCCAAACAATGATTTTGTATCTAACGAGCGCAACTTTATCAAAGTGATATTTTTGGAGTGGAATTATTCCTGAAATTTATGATGTAGACATGAAATGCAGACTGTCACAGTAATTGCTGAGTTCCTGCTCAAGAAGTTACTTCGTGGTGGTCAGGCCTAACCAGAATTTCCCCTAAAACAAATCCCGTTTTTGAGAGCGATACCGTGGAGCCATAGAATGGAATATATGGTGGAGCCTTTCATCTGATTGAAACTCCCTCCCTCGCATATCCACCATTGACCTTTCAGCTGTTCGACAAAAGAGTCTGGATCGAGCGCTATTCTTATCAGTGTATAATACATTTCTATACGCGAGGTTCGATCGAGTGGCGTCAGAACTTCTATCACTATTGTGCACATTCGAAAATTCTTCAAACTGTATAAAAATATCGTTCGATTCAGATTCTTTTTTAGAGTAGCTAAAAGGTCTATTGAACTTTTCGCTGTTCGAAAAAAGTGCCTGGAACTTAAGATATTTTTATGAATTTTTCTGCGAGAAGTTCGATATATTTGTGCACATTCGAAAATTCTACAAACTGTATAAAAATATCGTTCGATTTGGATTCTTTTTTAGAATAGCTAAAGCGTCTATCAAGGGAACCCTTATTCTCGAAGGTGAAAATAGATACACATCGGGGCTATTTTGTTTTATTGCCAAAATTCCCTTCTGAGGCAAATCAAATTGAACTCTGAATATTACAATGGCTGCCCTCGACTATAATCGTGCTCCAGCATGCCTGTGCAACAGATATTGAGAATTCCACACTTCCCCGTGAAATTGAATTGATGGGGAAGAGCAATACAAAACGACCACGCTGAATGACGCCCAGAAACTGAAAGACCAAAGCAAACTTACGCTGCTGAATGAAAAGCGAGTGACGTTATGAGAGTGACGTGAATGTACAGAGAGTGTATGGGGAGTGGGAGTTACTAGAATGTATAGGCAATGACGTTGCAACGTTCCAGACACTTCAGAAGCCAGTTTCCCTCACACAATAGACCTTTTAGCTATTCTGAAAAGAATCAGAATCGAACGCTATTTTGCTACATTTTGTAGAATTTTCGAATGTGTACAATAGTGATAGAAGCTCTAACGCCACTCGATCGGACGTCGCGTATAAAGATGTATAAAAATAACGCTCGATCAAGGCTCTTTTGTAGAAAAGCTAAACGGTCTATGGCTCGAAAGTCCTTTTGGAAAGGGCATCATAATAACGCGACTAAAGGGAGTGCCATTCAAAACACTGAACATCCTCAACTTCCTTCACGTATTAACTCGGATTAAAGCAAACTTAGCAATAGACCTTTTAGCTATTCTACAAAAGAGCCTGGATCGAGCGTTATTTTTATACATTTTGATACGCGAGGTTCGATCGAGTGGTGTTAGAGCTTCTATCACTATTGTACACGTTCGAAAATTCTACAAAATGTAGCAAAATGTTGTTCGATTCTGATTCCTTTCAGAATAGCTAAAAGGTCTATTACAGAAAGGCTCCCAAACTGACCCTGCAATAATCTGCCAGATACTTCGCGACTGAGCTTCCCTCGTGCAATAACTCGAAATTCCTTGCATAGAAGAGATGGAAAGGGCATTATAAATCGACCAAAGGGAGGGAGTGCCGCCCAACGAAGCATCCAAGAATCATGCAAAATTTCCTTCCAGTATTAACCCGGATCAAAAAACTCTTCACATCAAATTCCTTTGTAAGAGATGCTGGAAAAAGGCATCCCAAAACAACAGCACGAAGTGGCACCGCAAATCAAAGGCATCGACCCTGTAAAAACTAGAAATACTGCAGTATTAACTACCATGCAAAGTCCATAAAATACGTCGATTACAGCTATCACTTGGCATTCCAGATCTCCCTTCTTCTGTATTAAATCAGGTTTAAACCGAACTCTTTAGTTAGAATGGCATCCTGCAACAACAACAACAACTGCAAGGAGTGACCCCATGACCCATGGAATTAAAGGGAGTGACGCTGGACATACATGAAATCCTGAGGCGCCAAGTGGATTTCCACTTCGAAAACTTAAAAAAGTATTGTCTAGATGCGGTTGAGGTATTCCACAAAAATTAAAACTGTGAACTCGAAGATTTGAGAAATTGCCTTGACACTTCAACGTGAGAATGCGACCACACTCGAGAAAGTTTAATCACTTTGTTTGTGGTGTGGCAGATACTGGCCTGATACCACAGGCATGGCTGTCATCTGTAAAGATACCGGACTCTAGGGGTCTGGAAAAGGCTAGCAGAGTTGCTTGTAGAGTTGTTGAAAAGGCTAGTAGAAGGCTAGTACATTAACTAAACCTGCAGAGACTAGCCCTTGAATTTTTTTGAATGATATTTTTAAATTTCATCAATCTTCATATGACCTCAGAAATGAAGCATTTTCTACCAGAAAACCAAACACAGTTATTTATGGACCTGAAACAATTTCATACAGATGTAGTCAGATTTGGAATAACATACCTGCAGAAGTCAGAAATGCAAACAATTTAGAAATCTTAGAAATCTTCGAAAGACAAAATCAAATTACGATTCCATGCTCCTGCAAATTATGCACCCAGAATACAGTAAAAACCCGAACATAAGAACCTTAGATTTTGAACTCAGCCTGTTTAGGTTCTTATGCAATGAGGCACATCCAGTAATCAGGGTGAAGGTTCTTAATATAGGGAAATATGTGAATCTAAATCATAACCAACCTTATTTGCACTCTTGGCCCTATCCATTTCGACCCAATCTTACCCAGTTTACCCATGCAGGCCCTGCCTATCACAGTTCTGTAAGTAATGGTTTGGAGTTCATGAAGGAGGTTGATTGGCAAAATAGTTGCATTTATTTCCCAATGAATGAATGAAACCCTTTATTAAGAACCTGAAATGGTTCTTGTTTTATTTCAGGCTGTAGGTTCTTAATAGATGAAGGTTCTTATGTGCGGGTTTTTACTGTATACCAAACCTGGGATACATCACATAGATTAATATTGTATTTCTCTTCTTAGATTAGTATATAGTTCAGTTACTTTATAGTATATATACAGTTTTTAGCTGTTGTTGTTCTGTTAGTAGGTATCAATTAGCTGATTGTATTCATTCATAATCAAGCTAGAACATGTATCCAACGTCAAATAAAGTATCAAAAAAGATGCCTTACAAAAAATGTGTTTTCTCAAAATTTGGCCAGACTTATCAAAGGAATCTGCTCCTAAAAAACAGTTCTTTATTCCTAAACCATTTTTAGATTTCAGGCCTAATGCAAAACCTTTCCCCAGGTTTTGGTCAACCTTATTCTTCAGCTTTGTTTGAACTTCAAGCTACAAAAATTCCACATGTTTACATAACAATGTAAATATCTCTTTATTTTTTAACATTATCTTTTTATTATCACCAAAAAACAATTACTTTGTTAACCTGTATGTAAATATAGAAATTTGTGGTTTATCTTATATTGTTGATAAAAATAAACAAAATTAATCACAATACCTGTTATCTCATGTCTATTCATGTTTTTGAAGAAAATCCATTGAACATTGACTTGTGGAAGTATTTTGAGTTTGATGAGTTTGTAAACATAACAACCCTGGACATGAACATTTAATCTTTTGCAAATAATTTTCTGGTTGTATGTTGATTTTTAAGTTGTGTGGCCTGTATGAGAATGTTTTGAAGAAGGGTTGAGAAAACGATATTCCTAGAGAAGGATTTGTATTTTCCTTGATGAGGTTGGAGGGGAAATCAAGGATAGCAATGTGTACGAAAATATAAGACCATTTAATAGCCATGTACACGCCTTGGAGTTATGGCCTTGTAACCTTGTTCTAGCCTAGAAAAGACTTCCTGTACCCTTGTAAATGGCTCGAAAAATGCTAATTAGCCTTGTAGAAAACTAATGTTAGACTGGTTGTAGCTTGGAATCTTACTGCTAGCCTTGTAATTTTCTTCAAAGGTTAAGACCTAGCCTTGTAATTTTCTTCAAAGGTCATAACAAGGTCAGAGACGTAGGAACCGGGGGGCACTGGAGGCACATGCCCCCCCCCCCAAGATTTTGCAATAAACAAAGGAATGCCCTTTCTATTTTTAGGAAGTGCCCCTACAGCTTAAAGAAAAAAGTGCCCTTGAAGTGTTGTGCCCCTCCAAGTTTGAGATGCTTCCTACGTCCCTGAACAAGGTCATGATCCCTGCTACAAGGCCTGTACAAGGCCAAGTTTAGCCTTGTATTTTCGTACAGGGACATCTAAACTCCTTCCCTGGAATCTAAATGCCTTGGGCCTAGCTCCAGCGTATGACAGATTTTGACAACATTTTGGATATCTATTCTTTCAGATATGAAACTGTTTCAATGCTAAAATGTTGGGCAGTCAAAAAGGAGGATATACACTGCGGATTCTCCCTTGGTTTCTCTTCCAAATGGACTTCACAGTCAAACTATGATTAACTAAAAAACATATTCATTCTACAACTAAATTTCCCCTATTTCTGCCCTTTGGCAATGGACTTACAGTACACCAAATATTGTAACAGCTTGTACACCCTTGATACATGGCCAGGTCAAAAATTCAATCAACATTTACAACTAAGGGGCCTATGTCTGGCTGGGAATGTGGAAGCATATGTAATATTACTTCACAAAAGTATACCCAAGGATTTTATGAAGCAAAGAGAAAAGCAAATAGTCAGATTTTACTAAAACTTGTATTGAAAGGACAATAAGAAGAAAATCAATGGGCCTATGTCTGTTTGAGTGGATGATTGAATTTTTAATCCCCAAACAAATGAAGGATTCCAGAGCATGGTGTGTCTAGGAAGAAAATCTACAATGAATTATATTTTC
This sequence comes from Aurelia aurita complex sp. Pacific, assembly GCA_004194395.1. Lineage (NCBI taxonomy): Eukaryota > Metazoa > Cnidaria > Scyphozoa > Semaeostomeae > Ulmaridae > Aurelia > Aurelia aurita complex sp. Pacific. The sequence continues at coordinate 544,279 of REGL01000032.1, read as the reverse complement.
AAAAAGGCTGTCATGACTTGAGAGAGCTGGGAAAGATGAGTAGATTGATGTTATTTGTGTGACTCCACAACTGTTACTCTTTGCATTTTACTGTGAATTCCCTGTTCTTGATGTCATCATTGTGGTGGTTTTTGAAGGCTGACCTTGGTTTAACCACCAATGTTTTAATTTGTCTGAAAGCTTGTCTTCTGAGATTTCTCCCTTATTTTTGAAGCTTAAATATGTGTTACATAATGCCTATCATTTGCTGAGTATTTCAATCTGACAATGGTCACAGCAAATTTGTCCTTGATTATGTGAAAATCACAGCTGGTTGGGCAATTTCAACTGTGGGATGTATTGTTCTTTCTCTCCCTTGTTTTTCTTGTTTGACCCGAGGGGTATATCATTCTTCCAAAATGGCATACAAGCTTTTTTTAAACAATAGGATTTTCAGGGATTTTTTACTGATTTTTCTTAAAAACAAAAGGGGTTTTTGCAAAAGGTGTACGAGATTTTTACAGAGTGATACACCCCTCAGTTTGACCATTTGTTGTTGCCTGATAAAAATGGACCGTAAACATTGTTAATAATGCGGGACATTCTAATTTCATGGATAGGTTTGGTGTTTTTTGGGTGTATTATTGTGAGAATTACCAAATAAAGTCTTATTTGGAAGACTTTCAACCAAAAATGTTTTCCTCTGGAAACTCTAGCTTTTGAAATTTAGTTATTTACTTATCTATAGCCGTGTGGTTGCATATTTGATATTCTTTATACCACTAAGAAACTCCATTGCAGTGTACAGTTGTGAGTGAATTTTTATGGGAATTAATTGATAGATTTTGGTGTGTGTCTTTGAAATTGAATGTGAGAAAAATGACTTCTGATTTCTAATTGTCATCAACCAATCCAGTTCTGCATATGGCTCTAAACTTTCAAATCTTTCCAAGGAGGTGGGTATAAAATTGTATCACATTTTTCTTTGACCTGAAATGGGTCCAAAGGAACTTATGGTAAATCTGCCATGGAATAGTTTCATATCTTGATTACGTTCAAAATGGTGCCTTTTTTACTATTCTGAAATGATTCATCAAAAATTTTGAAAAAATGAAAATCATCATAAATCAATAGAGGCAAGATGGTATAAAATTCAAGAAAATCAAAGTTTATGAAGGTCTACGATGTGATGGCAAGCAGAAATCTGTAGCTCTTCTGGTTTCCGATTTAGAAATTCAATCACATCACAGCCTCAAATATAATAAATGCCACAATTTTGAAACTATCCAAAATATGAAAAAATTTCAAAGGCAGATTTATAGCAAAGCACCATAAGTTCCTTTCAAGCACTGGTTTAACTCAAAGGAAAATGTGATAGTATTTTACACCCACCTTTGCAAAGATTTGAGCCTATGTATGCTTGCCATCATGAGTCAAAATTCAACCTCTGTAAAAACTGTATACTTTGTCAATATTGATTCCATTTTACCGGAAACCACTCAAATGCTTAGTACAACCTTTTCAATTCAACGAGGAAAACATCAGCTAACGAAAATGTCCAATCAATACTGTGTTTGAGATGTTTTGAAAGGTGGAAAGGAAAGGATTATAATAGAGTTAGGAGGACAATCTCAATTTGTTATCACAATTCATAGCTATTAATTTGCGAATTTGTGATGGAAATAAGCCATTCTAAAAATATTAAATCCATGACAAAAACTTGAAGTCCAGAACTGTATTATTTCGAAATTTATTGGGGACGAATGTATTTGACAAGAACGATTTGTTGTAGGGAGTTTGCCCTCACAACTTGGCCACATTCCAACCAAATAATAATCTATTTTAGCCTGAGTCTACAACGAGTTTTCCTTCCCTCAAAATAAAAATACCCATCTAATTGATTTAGGATAGGCATCTTTCATCAACTCAAAATTTCAAAA
>REGL01000032.1:482433-507529 GCA_004194395.1 Aurelia aurita complex sp. Pacific | reverse complement strand
GATTCCAAACGTAGGCCCATTTTGACCCGTGTTTAGATATACTCACTTTCTCCTCTTGTAACAGCGTTTCCATCTTTAAAAATCACAGCAAACAGTAGCCAGATGATATATCTATGCATCTCTTCTTAGTTTAGTTTCCCGTGTGGCTATCTAGGTTGATAACATTTGTATTAAACTTTAATATTCTTGCAACTAGCGTCTCTCCAGAACTTCGCAATAATTCAGCATAATAAAATATGTAATTCGTTCCCAGGTCTTTTTCACTCCTACGCAGTTCGAATCATTTGAAGGAGGCTTTGTTGCTATGGAAATTTATAGAATTATTACGTCAGTGTGTGGTCACTTCGCAACGCGTCCCAGAGTCGGTTTTTTTGCGGAATTTTTCCGGTTTTTATTCGAATTCATCTCCAGCCGCCTTGAGCACAAACTTTAGATCATGGTCCATACGACAAATTTCAGATAGTTCCTCATCATTCTACCTCCCCTCTTCGAGTAGGCGAAAGGGGTCGTTGCTCCCTTGCCCCTCAAACAAAACGACTGATCCCTTCAAAACAGGACTTCAACTTCTATTCTATTCATCTTCCCCCAAAGATTTGTGTGCTCCTCGCTCCAAGTTGCCGTATTTTATTTTCTATACTCTTGAAACTTTCTACCGGGTGCGCGAAAATAAATCTATGCACTTTTGGCAGTCCCTTAACTGCTGAAATTCAAATTCAAGACACAAAAGTCAGAGTTTCATTTAATTTTTCTCAAAATCTTAAAACATTTTTAGGCAATTTACAGAAAGCATAAAATAATTGAAAACTCTGTTCGAGTGTCCTTACAGGATTAAGAGTTATATATTTAAAGTTTGTTAAATCTTTTCAACAAATTGTTGATTTGTCTTCGTTGGTGAAAGTTTGTTTGCATCGCTACTGTCGTAACTGACACATGGGACTCCACTGCCTTGTGAATGACTCCTGTGGGAAAATAACAAATAATAATAAATATCTAAGTATATATAAGGCTTTGATGAAAATAGCCATGCAAAGACAATAAGCTGTAACACCTGCCGCACTATATTTGGGTAGCTTAGCTTATCGAAGTCAACAGGACAATACTAATGTGTGATTGGCTAGACTGTGACCACAAGTGGCTTGAGCCACTTTTATATGCTTACATTCCCTTTAAAGACAAGAAATGCTATGTTGGGGCAGAAATAAGAAAACACAAGAAAATGGATAACTGAATCAAGGGGGGCAACTCCTATAGGGGGTTTTACAGGTGTGCCTTTGAGAATTCAGAGTTAGGACCCATAACAAAACAGGGTAACATTTTGAAAATATGATCCCACAACAAAAATAAGCATATAAATGACACAAAATCATGTGAAATTGCTCAAATATCTTCATCAGACACTTGTCACAGAAAACTGTCCACTAACATCCTTGAGGGAAGAAAAGAACATGAAGAAAGCCTTAATTTGAAACTGGCCAATTACAGAGCCCATTGCAGTTGTTGTGTGTACAGGATAAACAGATTATTGTATTGGATAAAAGTAGTGTGTTTGGGTCTATTAAATGTATAAATGGATGAAAGTGTTTGGTTCTATTAAATGAATAAAAGTGTTTGGGTCTATTAAATGTGATAGTTCTCAAGGTCTGAAAGCAAAGACGCTGATTGATTAAACTGAAAATGTGTGAAAATCTCACCTAATCTTTGTCCATTCTTCTTTACACCGATTTATTCTTCCATCTATCATATTTAAAAAGTCACTACAATTTTCAATATTTTGTTCATCACTTTTACTTCTCAGTTCAATTTCACTTGTCTCAATAGGTCCATTTTCACCCTTCTTTTCTTCATGCATCTTTTTATCATCCATTGTTTCCCTGTGATCTTCATCATCGCTGTCTTCCTCTTCCCATTTCTGTGGTTGGCTTACATAAGGGATTTTCAAAGTGTCCAACAAAAATAAACTTTCATTTGACCAAATTTTGTTTGCTCTCTTCAACTTCTCAACCTACAATGAAAAGAAAATATTTCCTTTGAGAAAATGAACAGAGCTGAAGTGATCTTGTCTAAACATGGAACAAAAAGGACCTGGTCCCATTATGTTCTTTTTGTTTTCGTAATTTGATGACATCAAATACAATAGGCTAATCTCGGTCCCCCAAGCTAAGCTAATTTTGCTTCTCTTGCAACTTGTTTTGAAAAACCTTTCAATTTGCATGAATATTCTCAGCCAAAGCTACATAATAAACTAATATATAATATGCTAAAAGATTACAGAAAATGAAAAAAAACAAAACACCAAAGAAGCCTAATTTACAAAATGCATCTATGGACATATGGAAAGAACTCGGTCTAGTAGAGCTTCAAGCAAATGATTCAACTTTTGATTTCATGTATGAATAAAGGGAATTGTTTTCAAGTTAACCACTTTATGAATTATTCAACTTTACAGTTAAGTATTTAATTATTCAGGAAACTATTTACAGTAAATTTGGTAAATTGTTCTAGAAAACAATAATAGATAAGATAAGCAATATAATAGGTCCCCCCCCCCAGCTACAGGGTAAGAATATCTCGAAATCATCTGCATATGAGTCTAGTGCCCCCTTCCCCGGTAGTCCTCGGTCTGTTGATAAGAAAAATATAATTCTTTGATAGGCCGTTTACATGTAGCCTGAAAAGGAACTTTCTCTGTCTGATGCTCACCGTGACTCCATATTTGACAGCGATTCCCTGCAGCGTATCTCCGGCAATAACTTTATGCGATAAGAATTTCGTGTCTGTATAATTCAAATCAGCTCTTGTTGCACCATAACTTCTTTGTGATGATATAGATCCAGTTAAACTTGGGCCTGGAAGGCTTGCAAAATTACTCATCTTGAGATACTCTCGTTGTTTAGGCCCATTTGTCGGTGGCTGCATTAACTGCTTCGGAAAATGAAACCAACAAGGAGGAAACTATCGATCTTTGCGCCAAATTGAAACTGAATCTTTTTTCTTTTGAAAAATGTATTTCCTGTTTCAGTAATCCTACTGTGATCGCCTAGATCGAATTTTATATACAGTGTGTTTACCAAACCGAAACTCCGCACAATCCACTCTTCACAGCCGCCATCTTGTTCTGTTGTTATCAAGGTCATTTGGGAGACACAAACCAAAATGTCATATTTCTCGGAAGGGAATCTCGATCAGTACTTCCGGCTTCACACTTTGGGGACGATTTCACAGAAGAGGCACTTCCTGTTTTGCTGTTAAGTGCTAAGATGTTACGTGCAGGCCCAAAAGTTTGTCTTTTCTGCACTGAAGTGTTTTCACATGTTCTTCGAAAAGGTGATAAATTTTTCACCAGGTTCTTCCTTCGAAATTCGGACTCAGTGCCTAATATGGGTACTGCCCGTTCATCCCTTTTTCGTTCCCCAAGTGAAATGTCTAGCATTGAACGCCAATTTCACCCTGGCAAGCCCCTTGAATACGCGTTGATGACCCACCAAATTAGTGGGAGCACCATTCTAGGTTGGGTTTGAGTGAGCAGTGAGAGCCGATTTCTTGCTTTTTCAATTTTTCTAGCAAACAGACATTTCAAAGGAATGAATCAAATCGAATATTGAAATCAGAAAATCAGCCTTTCTGTTCCAAACACCCAAGGGTCAAAACTTCGTGAAGTGCAAGATTTTCCATTTCTCCTCGATTTTCTCAACAGATAGCCCTTCGCTATATGACATCTATCTGGCAGAATCACAAGGTTCTTAGGTGACAAGTTGCTGATGTGTCATGTGTTAGCGGACACAGTTCAATGCTTCAGAATTGCTCGCAAATTTTGCTTCCTTTTCTCGGAAATTGTAGAGAAATCGCAACAAAATTGCATCAATAAAATCCTCTCTGCCTTGATTTCAACTTTGTCTCGACTAACTGGATTTAAATAAAGAGAATGACCTGAGATATATAGCGCTCGTCTATAAATAGGACAAAGAAACACCTAATAATTCTATTGTTTTCTTTTGCATTGCTTTCATTCGCCACAAGCTGGATATTCAAATACAATAGGCTATTTATAAATCTATCAGATCTCATCTTTTAACTCAGGTTATTCACTTAGAGGACGAAGTCAATAGCCTGTGTTCCAGACCATTACGAAAAAGTTATAATTTATTTGTTCTGGAGTCTGGAACACAGGCTAGAAGTCACAGGCAACATTGTTTATTTTTTATCATCAACACGAGGTCAAATTAGTTCCGTAGTCTGGCATAAACAATTGTTGCAACTTATTAACTGCAAATCAATAAATCAATCATTTATAATTTCTTTGAAATCGTTGCAACATCGGTTGTATGCATCAATTTTCTAACTTCCTCTGCATGTTTGCTCTCTGCCTGAATTTAAGCTTTGTCTCAACTCTATGGATTTAAAAGAGAGGCAACAAAGCAAAAGGCACTCCTGCTAATTTTTCTTAAACACAAAATTCATTTAAAAAATCTTCTCGTTGCGTGTAGTGCAATTTTTACAATGATAAACAAGTAAATAAAGTAAAATATAAGCACTTTGATGCGAATTGAAATAAGCACGACGTTTCGGGCATAGCCCGTTATCAAGCCAGCATTTCATTTCGTCTCAAAAAATTGCTTGAACTTAAGAAGATTTTTGCAACGGTATTTTAGAGCTACGAATAAACAACTGAAAATCGACAAAACTGTTTTTTGCAAAGAACCAAACTGATAAGCTACTGTAAGTTCAGTTTCTGCTGTCACTAAGGTATCTTAGCAAAACGTCTTGAAAATTGGAGAAAGCTCTTGCAAAATGCTTATTTAGACTTATTGATGTGTTTAAAATCCATTCAAAATACAGTAAACACCAGCGTATAAGAACCTACCATTTTGGAAGTCAGCATTGCCTCCTGTTCAATCAATATATATTGGCTTGGCTTCATGAAACAATTGAAAATCTAACAATTTTAGACTGCAGGTTCTTAATCAACCAGGTTTTTATATGCGGGTGTTTGCAGTAAATCCCAAATAGCTTCTTATTTCAAAGGTTATTTCACTAATTTCTGGACTAATTTCAAGGTACAAAGGTTCTTATTTGGAGAGTGGCTTGCATAGGCCCTTTAGAATCTTCACCAAAGATGTGCCAAGATGATCAGCCCTGTTATTATGTAATGTACCTAATAACCAATTCTAAGCTAACAAACAGCAGGCGATGAGACTTTACCCGCTAACTTGAACGAAAATGAACTTAATAACGACAATCCAAAACCAACTTCCCTGTGATCGCAATTTTCTATCAAACTGAAACAGGTTCTCAAGTACAAGGTGCATGTGCATCCATACATCCTCTAGGTTCTCATTTTGTAGGCTCTTATATGCCGGGATTTACTGTACTCTATGAGACAGAACATAGCAGAATGAAGGAAATACTAACAGACAATATTATCTTGCATGCTATCATCAAAAATCGAAGTTTTTATACAGATATCGAATCAGTATACGTCAGTTTTAAGTTAATAATAAGACTAAAGAGTATCACGTGAAGAATCAAGAGGCAAATTTATCAAAGTGGCAAGGAATTCTACATGACATTGAGAAAGTTTTGAATCTTTATTCTACTAATACATTCAACATGATCATCTTGTTTCTATCTAGATTCAGTGTGGTTACCTGTCTCTTTTCTCTTGGCATTTTAGAATGTAAAAATTAGTAAGAAGATAGAGGCAAAGAAACAAGACTTTAAATCAGCCTTTCGAACCCATGTTCGCTTCATGCTTGCATACTCTGAAGAGAACACAAGTTCGAAAGGCTTTAATGTGCTGATTTCAAGTCTTATTTCTTGCCTCCATCTTATTACTAATTTTTAGTAGTTCATCTACCAAATATTTAGAATGTAATGTATCTTGCACTGAAAAGTTGTGGCATGCATCTCTTTGAAGATAATTTTACAAAAGGTAGAGGATTAAATTACTAAAGTGGCATCATCTAGATAAACAGAGAATATGTTTGAAGCATCACAAGGGGTGCATGCCTGCATGCATTAATATACAGCATAGGCTCCAAATCTTTGAATCGGCATAAAAGGTGGGTTTAAATTCTATGACCTATTTCTTCTAATTGAATGGCTGGAAAGAAACTTTAGCTACTTACCTATAATTCTACCGTTGAACTTTTCAGAAATTTTGAATATTTTTCGAAATTACGGCGTTTTTTATATTCTAATTCATTTGAGGGTGTGACGTCATCAAATTTCTAAATCATAAACTAGAAGAGTGATAGACTTTTGCTTGATACCATATTGTAGACATTCGTAAACTAAGGTTGTCTTTAAAATTATGTCATGTTGCCTCAAACAGTGTAGAAATTACGATGGCTTCAAGTTTTTTTGAAAATTTTTCTTGAATTCTTGAAAAAGAAGAAAAACACTCTTAATTCTGCAAATATTGAAGATTTCATAAAACTCCAACGGTAGAATTATAGAGAAATAGCTAAAGTTTCTTTGAAGTCATTCAGTTCAAAGAAATAGGTCACTCAATTTTACACCAGCCTTTTTAAAGATTTGGAACCGATACTGAAAGGGATAAGAAATTAGCTACAACATTCGTTAGTTTTAGAGGAAAAAATGTCTTTCTCTTGTAGCTATAAATACTTTCTAGAATCCTTGGAGCCTTGTGAAGTTGCCTTGTTTATGAAATCGGTCCCTCGTTCATTTAGTTAACAAATGGCAGGATAGATTGCAAAAGGGCCACAAAGTACTAGAAATGCTTTTTGGGGAAGTGATTTAGATAACTGCTGATGAAGAAAATACTTAAATGAAAAGTGCAGCAAATGTATTTCATCAATTGGCCTAAGTGCTCCAAGTAATTTCATCGAGCATTGTAGCTACCTGCCTTCGACACTCAGACCCAGGATCACAAATCTTAAATGATATTTTAACCTAACAATAATTTAGTATTAAGTAATTTTTCTCAAGCTATATTATATTATATAGTGTCGTTTTTATCTATTTTCTGCTTTGTCCATATTCCATTTTACTTATCGTCCGTTTTGTATATATTCTTGCTTTGTCTATTTCCTTGCTTCCAACGGAGCATCATGTTTAATATACCTTCTTCTTTGGGTATGGGTGTGGGTATGGTGGGGTTCCCACGAAAATATTGCGTACAATGCAACACACAGCACCAGTTGGGCTATATGTCTTAGCTTTACATTTGCACACACACTTGTTGCCACCGACGACCTTGAAGCCATGACAACCGTAACCACAGCTACAGCATGTTGCTTGGTAACCTTTCTTGCATGTTGCTGTGTTTCCCAATGAAGAAACGAAAGTGCAGGACAACAAAGCGTTGTTGGCTCTTCCTGGTCGTCCTCGAATGCCTGCAAGGGAATAAGATTTAAATGAAACAAACCACCATGTTTTGGTTTGAAACCTACACTAGACTTACTCCATTCACGCCAATTGATTAGTAACATTCATTTTTGATGGAATGAAAAAACAAACTAATCACCCCCGTAAAAGAAGATATCAAAGGCCAACGTCTCATGACTAATTACCTCTTTTCAGGAGGTCGTGACGTTGACNTGGCTCTTCCTGGTCGTCCTCGAATGCATGCAAGGGAATAAAATTAAATGAAACAAACCACCATGTTTTGGTTTGAAACCTACACTAGACTTACTCCATTCACGCCAATTGATTAGTAACATTCATTTTTGATGGAATGAAAAAACAAACTAATCACCCCCGTAAAAGAAGATATCAAAGGCTAACGTCTCATGACTAATTACCTCTTTTCAGGAGGTCGTGACGTTGACTTGTAAGAAATCAAATCAAAGAGAACGATGGTTCTTCCCTTGGAGGTTATGTACAACATAAAATCGCCGAAACACTTGAAACGGTTACTTGAAAGGGAAAATTGACCCCCGTGAGGAAGGCTTGTAACAAGTAAATGCTCTTTTTCTGGAGATGGTTTTCTGGAGAACAAAAGTTTCGAAATATTGAAATCAGCACTGACTAATCTCAAGCAAGACGACACAGAATGCAATTTCACGAAAGTTCATGTGCACACAAGACAAGCTAAGTTTCCTGGCATTCTGCCGAAAGGTAAACGAGATAAATCCAGCACATAAATGCCACACATCAAATAAAGATCTGCTAAAGAGCAGACCATTTGATAACGAGAGCTAACAACTTACCACGAGGTCCTTGTGGTCCCCTGGCTCCTCTGGATCCCTTTGATCCACGTGATCCGCGTAATCCCCTTGGTCCTTTAGCTCCTCTTGCACCCCTTGCTCCCTTCAATCCTCTAGCACCTCTTGGCCCCCTGCCTCCTCGGGGTCCACGAAGTCCCTTGGTACCTCTCGGTCCACGAGGTCCTCTGGGTCCACGAGAGCCCCTTGGTCCGCGTTTTCCATTCGATCCTTTTGGTCCTCTCGCACCTGAAAGATGAGATGACGAATCATTATGACTGAATGCTTTAAAATACAGGAGGACAATATGAACCCGTCTTTCGAGAATGAGATCTTCAGTAGCCTGTGTGTAGGCTCGATTGGTTTCCTGGTTTACGAAATCGAATCGAGTTGAATGGAAAATTGAAAATTCAACTCAATTCGATTTCGTAAACCAGTTGAGTCGAGAAACTTCAGAGATCTTCAGGGGTCGAGAAACTATGTATCAACCAATAAATTAATCAATCAATCAATCAATCAATCAATTGCTCAGTAACTTTATTATAAAGTGTCTAAATATATTTGGGTATATTCAAGAAACTGGCCTTTACTAGCAAATGCAGTAATCTTAATATTAGTCATTTAGTATAAATTCCCGCTTGTCCTTCTAGAAAGTAGTTGCAAATCATTCTAAGGTCAGATGGGAGAGTCGTGGGGGTGCCAGCTGGATCCCTTTTTAGGTCTGGTCTGTGACTATTTTATCCTCCAGGGTTAACAATTGCTAATGTGCCAACCATTTCATTTTCTTGTTTACGCTAAAAACAGTTTGGAACAAAACGTGATTTTCATTCCCACTTGGTTTTGATTTCGGGGTTAGTCATGTTTACTAGGGATAGGGCTCTTTGCAGTGAAATGTAATTTTACTGTATCTTCAGTTTTACCTTGGCTGTTNAATTGCTCAGTAACTTTATTATAAAGTGTCTAAATATATTTGGGTATATTCAAGAAACTGGCCTTTACTAGCAAATGCAGTAATCTTAATATTAGTCATTTAGTATAAATTCCCGCTTGTCCTTCTAGAAAGTAGTTGCAAATCATTCTAAGGTCAGATGGGAGAGTCGTGGGGGTGCCAGCTGGATCCCTTTTTAGGTCTGGTCTGTGACTATTTTATCCTCCAGGGTTAACAATTGCTAATGTGCCAACCATTTCATTTTCTTGTTTACGCTAAAAACAGTTTGGAACAAAACGTGATTTTCATTCCCACTTGGTTTTGATTTCGGGGTTAGTCATGTTTACTAGGGATAGGGCTCTTTGCAGTGAAATGTAATTTTACTGTATCTTCAGTTTTACCTTGGCTGTTTACCACGTAGTATAAATTCTCGGTTGTCCTTTTAGAAAGTAGTGCTGACGAAGATTTTTAATCGAAACGTTCCCTGATTTTAAGAGTTGTGTTTTTATTAGCTATGTCATTAAATGTAGTTATGAACTAGCCAATTGTAAACAAATTGACAATCATGATTATGATCATACCTTTTGCTCCACGTTGTCCCTTTGGTCCACGAGGTCCTCTTGGGCCCCTAGCTCCCCGTGCTCCCCTCGGTCCGCGCAATCCCCTCGCTCCTCGTGGTCCGCGTGGCCCTCTTTGACCACGTGGCCCTCTTGGTCCCTTGAAACCTCTTGGTCCACGGTTTCCTTTGAGTCCTCTCGGCCCTCGTGATCCTCGGGCGCCCTGAAATAAGATTGGAGCAAATAAACTAAACAGAAAGAAACCAAAGTAAGTCTTATCTTTGTCACTATTACCATCTACATTGTCACTAAGATGGAAGCATTTCAAATGTTACAAGCTAAGGCCGTTGTACCATCAAACCCATATTTATTTCATTTTATTTTCATTTCATTTAATTTCTTAAACCCCTATTTATATGCCATGCATCGTCATTAAAATTCTAAATGCAAGCAGCTAACTTTGAACTTTCAAACCAAGTTTCATATCATTTGCATCGTCACTAAGATGGTAAAGTTTCACACATTATCTAAAAAACACAAGCTAAGGCTTTTATACCATCAAACCCCTATTTATGTACCGTGCATTGATTTTGAAACACCAAATGCAAGTAGCAAGTTGTGAAATTTCAAACCAAGTTTCGTATCACTTGTCAAAATTAGCTGTTCTTTGAATGCTTCTTCTCGAAGGAATGTGTAAGGCTCTAGCCTTGCCATTTTTGCTAAGATTTTCTGTGTTTGTTTGTTTATTTGTTTACCTGCTCTGTATCTATTTTCAAGTATATAAAGTTATTGACCCTATCTTCAAGACAATAGTTAAAAATCAAATTTCTGCTGCTCACCTTAAGTCCACGTAATCCTCTTGGTCCTCGTGGCCCTCTTGGCCCGCGTGGTCCTCTTGGTCCCCTTGAGCCTCTAGGTCCCCTTGGACCTCTGCCCCCTCTTGGTCCACGGGGTCCTCTTGGCCCTCGGGGTCCGGCTGGTCCTTTTGGTCCTTTGAAACCTCTTGGTCCGCGGTTTCCCTTCGATCCTTTTGGACCTCTGGATCCTCTGGCTCCACGTTGTCCTTTCAATCCACGGGGTCCTCTGGGGCCCTGAAAAAAATAGCTCCACATTATTAAGACATGATATGATATATGATATGATATGATATGAATAAATATTTATACACGAAAATAAACCCTTCAGCATCTAATAATACATATATACAATCTTATAAAACAAACAAACAAAAATAATTGCAAAGGCAAGTATCTAAATTGTTAGTATTGCTGTTCTTCCAGGGGGTCGTGATTTGAATTTAATGTTTTTGATCAGCCAGTAGGTGTGCTTTCAATTGTTTTTTAAAGCAACCGAGAGTTGAGGCCTCTCGTATATCAACAGGCGTATCGTTCCAGATTTTTAGAGCCGAAAATTTGAAGCCCTTTTTTGCATGTTCTGTATTTAGTCTTGGGATCTGAAGATCATGGCAGTTTCTTGTTACATAGCTTGAGTGCATTGATCTTAGCTCAAATTTATCCCAAAAGCTTTCGGGGCTAAGGTCATACACTAGCAGTATACTATAGTTGGTCTCAGATACAAGAATTGACCCTGCTCTACTTTCAATTCATTTTAACTAATTGTAAACAGAAATCCGCTTAATACCCAAGGATAGCCTTAGAATAACACTTTTATCTTGCTATGTAACGTGTAATATTTGAAAACTGTGTGTGGAAAATAAAGACGACCATGATGTTGTGAAGCAAAGAAATTTAGCGAAAAATTGCTTTATTTATTAGAAAATTTTTCAAATACTGAGTATCTGGTATTCAAGCCTCTCAATTTTTTGAACCCTGAAGATTTGATTTCTAACTTTTATCAAATAAGGTGCAGGTCTTGGTCCTAGGAATCTCTAATGATATATTTCTGTAGCTTTATATTTTAGAAGTTTTATAGACTGAACTCTCCAATACTCACTTGATTTCCTTTTGGTCCACGGGGTCCTCTTGGGCCTGTTCGTCCACGGTTTCCCTTGGGTCCACGGGGTCCTCTTGGTCCACGATTTCCTCTAGCTCCACGAGGTCCTCTTGGCCCTCTTGCACCACGAGGTCCCCTCGGTCCTCTGGCTCCCATTGCTCCCTTTGGCCCTCTTGCGCCTGGAACAAAATGACAGAATTGGTTAAGTGTTTTATCACGGCTGCAAAAAGGCGTGGCTACCTGTTGGTCACTTAAAACTATGACGAGGGGGGTGTAGACCGCGAGCAAATTCAGTTCAATAGATAAGTAGGTAAAGTAAGTCTACTCGATAGATAAATAAGTAGAAAGTTCTTTAATTGCAAGCGAAAACTAGGGACGAACTGTAACAAGTCTAAGGGAGATTAAAGGTAAAATTTCAGGAGCAATGCCTATGTTATCTTTCACCGTCAATCGCTGCGATAAATGGAAAGCACAAGACGCAAGGATCTCTAAGAATTGCTGGTCAGAATTTTGCGCCTTCCTTGCGCCACCAGCGATCCTTGGGGGCTCCATCGTCAAACTTAAAGGGGCTCCGTCGTCAAACAGTAAACAAATCGGTAAACTCGCACGTGTCGGGGAATATCCATTGTTCATCCATTGTTCTCTGCAGTTTGTTTGGTGGCTTCACCCAAGCCACAAAAAAGGGACCGTTAAAAATCCACTTATATCCGAGCAATCGTAGAAGATATGAATGTTTGGTTTGTTGAAGTACAAGGATTAATGCCCAAACAGCAACTCTCATTTTGAAAAAAATACGAAAATCCTGTGTGATATCACATTTCAAAAAACTGCAAAAATCACCGTTTTGTTTACATTTTGACGACGGAGCCCCTTTAAACGCTCTTGAACCATAACAACTTTGTCAAGGAGTAAAAGTGTACCAGTGAAAGCGTGGTCTAAAATGCATGTTTGCGGGTTGTCAATGTGAATGAATAATGTAAAAAAAAATAAACAATATATTCACCTCTGGGTCCACGCGGTCCTGTTTTCCCTCTAAGCCCTCTGGGTCCTCTTGGCCCCCTTGGCCCTTTAAATCCTCTGCGTCCACGTGGTCCTTGGGGTCCCTTGACTCCTCTGGGTCCTCTAGGTCCAGTTTTTCCACGACCCACCTCTTGGTCCACGGGGACCTCTTGGTCCACGATTTCCTTTTGGTCCTCTTGGCCCTCTTGGCCCCCTTGCTCCACGTTTTCCAGGTTCTCCTTTTGCCCCTTTAGCTCCTCTTGGTCCGGCTTTTCCTTTGAAACCTCTTGGTCCTTTGAATCCTCTCAATCCACGTGGGCCTTTTGGTCCTCTTGATCCTCTTGGTCCGCGTCTTCCACGAGGGCCACGGGGTCCCTTGAAGCCCCTAAGAAGACGAGAAAAAAATCTTTCATCAGGTTCCTTACGCTTTCCCGTTGCGGTGACACAAGGTCCAGTAATAGCTACCCGGCCATATTTGTTTACACTCAATATAACTTTAGCAATTCCACAAAACAGTTAGGATAGAGCAATATTTGTACATATTTTTATTACAAAGGTTTGACTGAGTGGCATCGGGGCTT
Organism: Aurelia aurita complex sp. Pacific; assembly: GCA_004194395.1. Lineage (NCBI taxonomy): Eukaryota > Metazoa > Cnidaria > Scyphozoa > Semaeostomeae > Ulmaridae > Aurelia > Aurelia aurita complex sp. Pacific. Next base: position 494,346 of record REGL01000032.1, on the reverse strand, counting down.
CCATCACTTTTGTGCTCGTTCGAAACTTGAACAAAATGTATTAAAAGACGTTTCAAATGTTTTAAAAATGTTTTAAAAGATCGCTCGATTCAGATTCTTTTGCAGAACAGCTTAAAGATCGATAAATAGCTAAAAGGTTAACTTAACAGTCAGTTTGAAAACCAGATATTATTCTGAAGCTTATTCAACCTGTCTACATTTTAACATTTTAAATATTTTATACATTTAAATATTTAAATGAGGAAATTGAAATTAAATTGTATGCCAAAATACTTCGATAAATTAATAAAGTTACTGAGTGAGTGAGTGGGTGAGTGAGTGATTGATTTAAAGGCAGTCTGTCACGTGTCTGATTGGCTGTAACATAGTCAAGCTCAGCATAACGGATTTTATTTGTGAATTTGTGTATTTGAAACAAAGGAGGGCCGATCGTTCTCACTTTCAACTGTAGTAGAAAGTCAACAGGATCAGCCGCCATTCAAATTTCGTATTCTTTGTATTGTCATTATCCAATCAAATTCATGACAGACTGCCTTTAAAAGACAACTAATCAGTCCTTTGATAAACATTTTGATTTGTTTAACATATTTTGTGCCATTGAAGGAACACTGTCGTGGCTGTAATAGGCTGGTTGTGATGTTGAAATCCCTAACAAAATACCTGGCCTCTGGATCATTATAAAGACTCTATGCTCTTAGATCATACTTTGTTTCGAGAATAAAGGGAGTCTGATCGTTATCATCTTCGTGAATTTCAGTGTACAGCGAAATTACTGAAGCTTGCCTAATTCTATTCTTTCACATTGTCTTATTCATCGAATCAGTGCCACGATAGTGTGCCTTTAAAAATTATCCCATTTTGTGCAAAGAACAGAATGAACTAATACAGTGAAACTTCCCACAAGTATGGGGTGTAAACAAATCTTCACCAATTTGGTCTGTTTACAACACAACTTTAGATGTATGTTTGCATAAAAATCTTTTTCAAAAAGTACGATTTGCACAAAAGCATGTCATGAAATTTGTCAAGGATAATGTTGTAAACATAGCTTTAGATTTTGCACAAAGATTTAGATTCTTTCAAGGTAAAACTGATTAATTTGAAACCAAAAATTTCCTCGAATTTCCTGGTATTGGTGTTTTAGACTGGGTATTGCTTCCTTTGTATGTCATCGTGTATGTCAACCTTAACATCAATTAACCAATAAATCAGTCAATAAATCAGTCAATCAATCAATCAATCAATCAATCAGCTAATCGATCAATCAATCCTTTTNTCTAAGGGTGATTAAAGGTAAAATTTCAGGAGCAATGCCTATGTTATCTTTCACCGTCAATCGCTGCGATAAATGGAAATCACAAGACGCAAGGATCTCTAAGAATTGCTGGTCAGAATTTTGCGCCTTCCTTGCGCCACCAGCGATCCTTGGGGGCTCCGTCGTCAAACTTAAAGGGGCTCCGTCGTCAAACAGTAAACAAATCGGTAAACTCGCACGTGTCGGGGAATATCCATTGTTCATCCATTGTTCTCTGCAGTTTGTTTGGTGGCTTCACCCAAGCCACAAAAAAGGGACCGTTAAAAATCCACTTATATCCGAACAATCGTAGAAGATATGAATGTTTGGTTTGTTGAAGTAAAAGGATTAATGCCCAAACAGCAACTTTCATTTTGAAAAAAATACGAAAATCCTGTGTGATATCACATTTCAAAAAACTGCAAAAATCATCGTTTTGTTTACATTTTGACGACGGAGCCCCTTTAAACGCTCTTGAACCATAACAACTTTTTGTGACGGAGTAAAAATGTACCAGTTAAAGCTTTACTGTCACTATATATAATTTTTGGTGACCAACAATTCAGTCGTTTGATGACTGCGCAGAGTATGGTCATGGGATTAGCGCGGTGTTCTTTGATATTGATCTATACATAACATGTGAAACAAAGGGATTTGATAACCGTCTCTCATGGCGTCACAAGACAAATGATAAAAGAGAGGCTAGAAATGCATTTATAATGACAGTAAAGCTTTAAAGCGTGGTCTAAAATGCATGTTTGCGGGTTGTCAATGTGAATGAATAATGTAAACAAATAAACAATATATTCACCTCTGGGTCCACGCGGTCCTGTTTTCCCTGTAAGCCCTTTGGGTCCTCTTGGCCCCCTTGGCCCTTTAAATCCTCTGCGTCCACGTGGTCCTTGGGGTCCCTTGACGCCTCTGGGTCCTCTAGGTCCAGTTTTTCCACGAATACCTCTTGGTCCACGGGCACCTCTTGGTCCGCGATTTCCTTTTGGTCCCCTTGGCCCTCTTGGCCCTCTTGCTCCACGTTTTCCAGGTTCTCCTTTTGCTCCTTTAGCTCCTCTTGGTCCGGCTTTTCCTTTGAAACCTCTTGGTCCTTTGAATCCTCTCAATCCACGTGGGCCTTTTGGTCCTCTTGATCCTCTTGGTCCGCGTCCTCCACGAGGACCACGGGGTCCCTTGAAGCCCCTAAGAAGACGAGAAAGAGATCTTTTATCAGGTTCCTTACGCTTTCCCGTTGCGGTGACACAAGGTTCAGCAATAGCTACGCGGCCATATTCGTTTACACTCAATATAACTTTTAGCAATTCCACAAAACAGTCAGGATCGAGCAATATTTTTTACATATTGTTATTACTTTTGACTTAAGTGGCATCAGGGCTTCCATCACTTTTGTGCACTTTGATAACTAGTGTCACGACGAACAGTTTCAGTTTGACCTCGAGGATGACTTCATGAAAAACAATGTTGATGTGGTCTTAAGTTGACGAATCCATTAGTAATGTAATGACAATCCGGTTAAATAAATAGACAAGTCCATGTTAGTGACAAAGTATTACATATCCAAAAAATTGTAGAACGTTTCGGCACTATTGTGCAGTTTCGAAAATTCAACATAAATGTATCAAAAGATCGCTCGATTCAGATTCTTTTGCAGAACAGCTTAAAGATCTATAAATAGCTAAAAGGTTAACTTAACAGTCAGTTTGAAAACCAGATATTATTCTGAAACTTATTCAACCTGTCTACATTTTAACATTTTGAATATTTTATATATTTAAATATTTAAATGAGGAAATTGAAATGAAATTGTATGCCAAAATACTTTGATAAATTAATAAAGTTACAGAGTGAGTGAGTGAGTGAGTGAGTGAGTGAGTGAGAGAGTGAGTGAGTGAGTGATTGATTGATTGATTTAAAGGCAGTCCGTCACGTGTCTGACTGGCTGTAACATAGTCAAGCTCAGCATAACGGATTTTATTTGTGAATTTGTGTATTTGAAACAAAGGAGGGCTGATCGTTCTCACTTTCAACTGTTGTAGAAAGTCAATACGATCAGCTGTCATTCAAATTTCGTATTCTTTGTATTGTCATTATCCAATCAAATTCACGACAGACTGCCTTTAAAAGACAACTAATCAGTCCCTTCATAAACATCTTTTGATTTGTTTAACATATTTTGTGCCATTAAAAGCACACTGTCGTGGCTGTAATTGGCTGGTTGTGATGTTGAAATCCCTAACAAAAGACCTGGCCTCTAGATCATTATAAAGCCTTTATGCTCTTAGATCATACTTTTGTTTCGAGAATAAAGGGAGTCTGATCATTATCATCTTCGTGAATTTCAGTGTACAGCGAAATTACTGAAGCCTGCCTAATTCTATTCTTTCACATTGTCTTATTCATCGAATCAGTGCCACGATAGAGTGCCTTTAAAAATTATCCCATTTTGTGCAAAGAACAGAGTGAACTAATACAATGAAACTTCCCAGAGTATTGGGTGAAAACAAACCTTCACTGATTTGGTCTGTTTACAACACAACTTTAGATGTGTGGTTGCATAAAAGTCTTTTTCAAAAAGTACGATTTGCACAAAAGCATGTCATGAAATTTGTCAAGGATAATGTTGTAAACATAGCTTTAAATTTTTCACAAAGATTTAGATTCTTTCAAGGTAAAACTGATAAATTTGAAACCAAAAATTTCCTCGAATTTCCTGGTATTGGTGCTTTATGCTGGGTCTTGCTTCCTTTGTACGTCACCGTGTAGGTCAACCTTAACATCAATTAACCAATAAATCAGTCAATCAATCAATCAATCAATCAATCAATCAGCTAATCGATCAATCAATCCTTACCTTGGTCCTCTGCCTCCCCTGGGTCCACGAGCTCCTCTCGGTCCTTTAGGTCCACGGGATCCTCTGGGTCCACGGGGTCCTTTTGGTCCGGCTTTTCCTTTAAAACCTCTTGGTCCTCTCGGTCCACGAGCTCCTTTGGGTCCCTTGTTGCCTCTTGGTCCTTGTGGTCCACGGTTTCCTTTGGCTCCTCGTGGTCCTCTCTTGCCTTGCAATCCCCTGGGTCCACGTTTTCCATTGAGTCCTTTGGGTCCTCTTGGCCCCCTTGGTCCTTTGAATCCTCTGGGGCCACGGGATCCTCTGGGTCCCCTGGGTCCGCGAGGTCCTCTCGGGCCACGTGGTCCTAAAAGATTGTAATATGATAGTCAAGCAACTGTTGTTGATTAAAAAGTCCATTTTGTAATCTAACAGGGTGTAGAGAAGCTATTTTATTCCATGGATTGTAGAAGAAAGCAATTATTAACCCAAAATGTTACTACAATGATACCAAACAACAGACCAAATTTATGATATTTTGGTTGATAGATTTTGTGTGGATAAAAGAAATTTCCGCACGTTTGAGAAATGTTGCATTTTGTCCGACTTTTGCCATTCAAGACTGATTTGTTAATTTTCAAACGGAAGAAAGAGATATTAACACAAAGAAGTAGATTTTCTTTAGCCTGTGGGCATCTAAGAGTTACGAACAATTTGTACAGTTAAGCCCGAAATTATTCATACCTATGCCAAATTTGGAGCATTTTTAGTTGTTATATTTGCTAACCAATTCACAAGATATTGCATTCCTTGAAATGTCTCTTGTAGCACTTGTTTCAGCCTTTTATCAAATTCTTACGAAATTTCAGCCACAGTAAAATTGGTCCTCAAATAGAACGATGCAAAATACTCAGAATTTGGCATAGGTATGAATAATTTCTGGCTTAACTGTAAATGCCCTACTTTATGCTTCCTGCACTGATGAAGCAATGATTTAAGATTCGTAAGTATCTTCTTCATTCTTATGCAATATTAAAGCAAAATAATGATAAACATTTGAAACATACCTATGATGATCAACTGGCAATGACTGCATAGAAATCCCCAAGGGGAACCTCCAATACAATATGTGCATGGTCTGTGTTTTGTGCCAAATTTGAACCATTTCAAGTTGTAAGGAGTGCTCGTTGGTACACAGAGATAAGAGTTGGACCAGATCTTGGTGCAGCGGTGACCACTGAGTCGCTCTGAAAAGAAATTAGAAAATTAGAACATATTCAAACTTGATAAACAATTAAATAAAGTAAAATATAAACACTTTGATGCGAATCGAAATAAGCACGACGTTTCGAGCATAGCCCGTTATCAAGCCAACGTTTTATATACAGTCTTACTATTTTGCAGCGATAAATAGCTCCATGGATGAAATGAAATAGCAGCCTCCAATTTCATAGCTCTCGTGAAATTCTGATAATCATCAGAGAGTTTTCAACTATTTCTTACCTTACAGAAAATATTTCTTACCTCAAATGAAGCTATTCATCACTGCAAAATAGTAAGACAAAATGGCCGACCGCTGGTTTCAATCATCAGACAAATTTGGTCTTCTGAAAGTCATAGCTCCATCATTTTTCAACGGATTTTTACCGGAATGGAAGCAAAATTTATTTGAGCATCTGAAGAGCAACATCATGTAAAAGTTTGGCCAGAATCTTTTGCCGTTATTTCGCAATCTTAAGGCAAACGGGGCACAATTGTTATGGGACACCCTGTACAAGTAGAATTCAACAATAATCATTTTTTTCAGATCTTATCCAACGCTTGTCTGCAACAAGCTTGCGGATGAAAATTTTGCATTTGTCAAAATCGCATGAAAAATCTTCCAATAATCAAAAACAAAACTTTCGTTGGTTTAATCAAGAAAAAGTATCAGCTTCAAAACAACTTACTGGTTGAAACTTTGAAATTAGGGTTTCTGTAATGATTCTTCCAACACAAAGANGTTATTTCGCAATCTTAAGGCAAACGGGACACAATTGTTATGGGACACCCTGTACAAGTAGAATTCAACAATAATCATTTTTTTCAGATCTTATCCAACGCTTGTCTGCAACGAGCTTGCGGATGAAAATTTTGCAGATGTCAAGATCGCATGAAAAATCTTCCAATAATCAAAAACAAAACTTTCGTTGGTTTAATCAAGAAAAAGTATCAGCTTCAAAACAACTTACTGGTTGAAACTTTGAAATTAGGGTTTCTGTAATGATTCTTCCAACACAAAGACGGTGTCCATTTCACATAACCAACTTTCAGCCAAGGAAGACGCACGCATGTTGATCCATAGATCTTTCTTTTTACTATCTTAAGGGAATGGAAAGGGGGGTAGACAGGGTTGCCACCATATCCTCCTTTCTGTACCTCATTCTCGTCTGAAAGAAAAAGATCAAATTAAAACACTGCCAGATAAAATTTAAGGGGCTCCGTCTTCAAATTTCGATCGAAACGGTGATTTAGAAGTTTTTGATGAGCAATAACACAGTAGACTTGCCCCAAGTCTATCTCTCCCGTCCGTCTACCGTTCCCTTCTTACGGTAGTTCCTGGATCCGCCATATGTTGGAATGGCGGATCCAGGAACTAATGTAAAGGGAACGGTAGACAGACGGAAGAGATAGACTTGGGGCAGGTCTAATAACACAGAGACGTCGAGGAGCAGTAAAGCGAACAGGAAAAGTAACAAAATAACGAAAGTTTAACTAAGATAAGAACTAAGGCACGAAAAAGGACGGTCAAAGCTGCAAAGATAAATTGTCGAAAATTCAAAGTAGTAATAGAAACACGTAATGTTAGATGAAAGAAACATCATTAGGTAAAGAAAAGAACACGTAATGTTAGATGGAGGAAACATTATTAGGTAAAGAAAAGAACGTGTAATGTTAGATAAAGGAAATATTGTTAAGTAAAGAAAAGAACGCGTAATGTTAGATGAAGGAAACATTATTAGGTAAAAGAATGGGTAATGTTAGATAAAGGAAATATTGTTAAGTAAAGACAAAGAGAAGGGCACAGCAGTAAAGTGAAAGGAAGAAGTAACTAGATCAGAAAGTTTGCGAGAAAAAGTAAAAAGGAAAGGTCAATATAGGAAACATGACAAAAGTTAAGACAGAGGACAGGTTAGTGTAGCAAAGGTGAAATGTCAGAGGTAAAACTAGCAAAGTTCATTTCTTACCAATTTCGTCATCTGCCAATATGATTGGTACCAGAACGGCAAGAGCCAACAAGATTACTTTAGACCAGACCATCTTTGCAGCAAAGCCGAGGTTATGACTTCCAACCTCTGAACTTCCATCTTTTATACTTTTTTACCCTAATAACCTTTAACTTATGACCCCTATTTCGTGAGACAATGACTCCAATTAAACCCACCATTGAGTGGACAATGAGCTCAAGAATTAGCACTTACACGCCTTCAGAAAATAAAATTCTGATCTATGACTTTTTGCAACTATTTTGAAGCTTGCAAAAGTGGCAGTCTGTAAACCACGGAATCACGGAACGACATGACGAAATCAAGAGACGGAATCTCGTAAGAGTGTCATATTTCTATTTGGCATGGTCCTACTAATTGTAAACGCCATAACGATGCCCACAGCTTCCTTTTTCACATTGGAAACTAAAACTTTGGTAAGATGTCTTTAAAAAAGCAAGACAAATTGTGGGGGATTCACGGTGCTTTTCGAACTGACTAAAGAGCCCCCCCCCCCCAATACTTGCACGCGAAGCATTATTTGGCTCGTAAAGTCATGATTTCGATACTACCCACTTGTAAATTCGTGTTCAAAGACTCTTTTGTGCANAAACCACGGAATCATGAAACGACGGAACGAAATGACGAAATCAAGGGAAGAAATCTCATAAGAGTGTCATATTTCTATTTGGCATGATCTTACTAATTGTAACGCCATAAGGATGCCCACAGCTTCCTTTTTCACATTGGAAACTAAAACTTTGGTAAGATTTCTTTAAAAAAGCAAGACTTATGGGGGATTCCCGGTGCTTTTTGCATCGACTAAAGAGGCGCCCAATACTTGCACGCGAAGCATTATTTGGCTCGTAAAGTCATGATTTCGATACTACCTACTTGTAAATTCGTGTTTAAAGACTATTGTGTGCTGCATGATTTGTTGGAAATGAGATAATAAGGGTATCTAGTAGTGGCTAAAGCCCCCCCCCCCCCACCTTTTGCGAAGATGAGAATTTTCACAGATTTGCAAATAAATGTTTGGTGAGGATGAAGTTGCATTGACTTTTTGAAGAAGACGAAGAGTTTAAAGGGGCTCCTCCGTCGTCAAAATGTAAACAAAACGATGATTCTCGCAGTTTTTTGAAAGGTGATATCACACAAGATTTTCATATTTTTTTCAAAATGAAAGTTGCTGTTTGGGCATATTGTACTTCACTAAGGAACATACCAAACATTCATATCTTCTACCATTGCTCGGATATAAGTGGATTTTTAACGGTCATTTTTTGGTGGCTTGGGTGAAGCCACCAAACAAACTGCAGAGAGCAATGGATGAACAATGGATAATCGGCGACACGTGCGAGTTTACGGATTTGTTTACTGTTCGACGACGGAGCCCCTTTAAGTCAGAAAAATTTGATTTCTTAGGTGTTACCAAATTTTTAGTTTTCCATTGAGAAAAAAAGGAAACTTGAGGTATTTTTTACGGCGGCTTTTACATTAGTAGGAACCAACAAAACAAAAATGTTACACTCTTATATGACTTCGTTATTCGATTCCGTCGTTTCATCATTTCGTTCCATTATTCTGTGGTTTACAGATTGCCTGCAAAAGTTTTAGCAAATCTCAATTGCTTAGTTACACATTTTTTAATTACCTATTGTTACCAAGACAAATATAAAACAATAGTATTATACTTTTCTATTATACTAATTACAGTTAAATAATTTCCTTCTATTATATCAATTAAAATTATGTAATTTCCTTACAACTGTTCTCTTAAAAAATCTTCTGTTCTACCTCTTTCTGAAACAGAAATCTTAGTAATTTTGGGCAACATAACATTTTGCAAATAGACTTTTTAGCTATTCTAAAATAGAATCTTAATAGAACAATATTTTGCTACATTTTGTAGAATTTTCGAATGTGAACAATAGTGATAGAAGCTCTATCGCCACTCGATCGAACGTCGCATATAAAAACGTATAAAGATAACGCTCGATCCAGGCTCTTTTGTAGAATAGCTAAAACTTCTAATACGGATATTAATTTTTGCAAAGTCATCCTTCGTACAGAGACAGGGGGGAGCAAAACTTGTATGCCCACCACAAAAATATATTGCTATTTGAACCTCGATAACTTGAAATTAGGAGAAAGACACAAAATTCGGGACTTCTATACCTGTATCAAAGAAGAAGAGATTAAAGTATGACATTGTTCAAGACTTCTACTAGTTTGATATCTAAATCATAAAGTTGCAGTAGTCATTTCGTTTTAGTTATTCTAAAAAAGAATGTTCAAAAAGAATTCGGAAAAAGAATTCGAAAAAAGAATTCGAAAAAAGATTCGAGATGAATAATATTCTCTACACAAAAGAGATAGGAGCTCCAACGCCACTCAGTTGAACCTTTCGTATGAAAATGTATCAAATATAGCCAGATCCAGAAATATTTGTAGAATAGCTAAAAGGTCTATTTGATTTCCAGTCTCAATTTGTGAAAACTGAATAAGTGAGCCTTCTTCAAATTACGTTTTTCTCAAATTAGCTTTTAACTGCTTTTAACCTTGCACAAACCATTTTCAATATTATTTCTAAACAAATAGGAACAGTTATAAAACGTTTTATTTCCGAAACACATAATCTGCCGGACGATCGAAAATATGGGGTCTCTCAAAACAAAGAGAAAGCACCCCCAAAACAGCTGGTGCGCTGCGACTCCCCTCTTCAGAATAGACTGTAGTAGAGATTAAGATACCCAACCCTTTTTAGGGCTTCTATTTTCAATTGTTTTCAACCCCATAATAAGATCACTGTATCATAAATGTCTCCTTTCGGTAAAGCTAAGCATTGTTTTTAACAATACATTCAGCTGTGTGATTCTGAAGAAATTTATGATTTTAGAATGATGTTATTTCACAATAATTGTAATGTTTCAAGAATAATAACTGGCTCTTGGCTCAACCCAGAAATAATTGATTACACTGAGAAGATATTGATACGGAAACTTAAATTAGCACTTCAAAACTACTTCATAAGATACGTTGGTTTATCGTTGACAAGAGTTACGTAACGGCATAAAAGCTGTATTCAGACGGGAGATGCTCTTTTGGACGTTTCCCAAAAATTCATGCGCTTTATCGCGGGCAACGTGAAGGTAAAATGTTAGCCTACCTTAGAGTTTTGTCCGTTATGGCCTAATGCCCAAAAATCAACAACCTTCGCAACAGACCTCCAGTCCTTGGTTGACTAAAGCATGCATAGCATCAATTAAATGTTGAGAACACCATGTTTGTTCTTCTTCTGTGTTCATCTGCTCTCGTATTATCGACATTGTTAATGCACACTGCTAGCTATCCAGGTATCCACTATCAGTCCTAATTCAAAAATTAGGCCAAGGAGTGATGGCGGATAGCTGCATTGCTTGCAGTATGCATTGCCAGTTTCGATAATATGAGAGCAGATGAACACAGAAGAAGAACAACAAAAATGGTGTTTTCAACATTTAATTGATGCTCTAACAGAGACGTAGGAACCGGGGGGGGGGCACTGGGGGCACGTGCCCCCCAAGATTTTGCAATAAACAAAGAAGTGCCCTTTTTATTTCCAGGAAGTGCCCCTTTAGCTTGATGAAAAAAGTGCCCTTGAAGTGTCAGGTCCCCTCAAGTTGGAGATGCTTCCTACGTCCCTGTGCTCTAAGTATGCTTTAATCAACAAAGGACCAGAGGTGTGTTGCGAAGGTTGTTGATTAGTGCGCATGTAATCAGTCTAAAGATTCCCTATAACTATTTACATGCACTATGCAGCAAATCGAGGGTCATGAAAGGCAAAATTCACACTTAATATTCTGTACTAAATCATTTTCCTGTGAAATTTGACAAATCCAGTCTGATAAAATCAACCACTTTTTTCTTGTCGTACAGTAAAACACGGCATATAAGAACATTTAACTTTCATGAACCTAAAGGCTGAGCGTTTTCTTCGTTGAAATAAAAATAAAGAATATTGCCTTGCGTAGTGTGCGCAGTTCAATTATTTTTAGAACTTCTCCTGGCTGAGATCGGTCTTTCCATTCAGATCTCGCAGGGGATTTTCTGACAATCGAACTAAATCAGTTTCTTTCACATCACTTCTAGGTACCTGTAAGATTAGATTCTTATATGTAGGTTTTACTGCACACACGATACAAAAATTTTACGAATCGATAAATTTACAATAGTTTTTCTCTGAATTTTATCAAAATAAAAATATACAAAATCTTTCAATAAAACTATATCGAAAATCACTTAAAAATTGTGAAAACAAGATATCAAAATATATAACTTGTGAACTTAATACGAAAAATAAAACTTAGAAGTAGCAAAGGGGTTGGAGTGGGTCTGAAAAAGACGGGAAGGCAAAGTTGGAGATCAAATACGAAGAGAGGGGTACGAAAAGAGAAACTGAGAAGCTAAGAAATTGGGGAGGAAGACTTCTTCTTAGGTTTTAGAAAGGAGTACCGAAACAGCTGTATTGAGCCCCCGCGGAGGCTTCATTGCTTGAATGA
>REGL01000032.1:425596-447110 GCA_004194395.1 Aurelia aurita complex sp. Pacific | reverse complement strand
CTTCCCTGGCGCCCAGTATCCTCACGCGAACGCGGTCAAGTTGACGCACAGGGAACCAGGCTGGAACATTTTATTGCTCGCTGTGGAGGAGATGTCTTTCTGTATGAATCATTAGAAGCATGGAACTTTCTGGAAATTAGGAGGCGGAATTAGAACTCACAATAGATTCTAAGAGTTAACCAATCAAATTTCGTTTAGTAAAACAGTTATCCAATCAGGTTCGGCTGATTGTTCAAATTAGCCAATCAGATCTCTTGAAAGCCATCTGCTAAACAATAGAAGCATGCTGGAAGTTTCTTGAAAACGCGGCGAACATTCTCTTTCGCAACAACGCGAGCACGCAACGGGCCTATAAAAACTCAGGCCGGCTTTTGCAGCTTTATTTCTCATCAAAAAGTAGAAAAACCTTCGAGAAAACAAGATGTCTGATGAAGAAGTAGAAACCTTCGCCTTCCAGGCTGAAATCGCTCAATTGATGAGCTTGATCATCAATACCTTCTACTCAAATAAAGAAATCTTTTTGAGGGAGTTGGTCTCAAATGCCTCTGATGTGAGTATGAACCGAGTTTATTTCAGTAAAATAAGTCTGGTCAAATAAAAACTTCGAAAACATTCCCCAAAAATTCTCTTAACTAATGGAGGTAAAGCTAAGCTCAATATTTTATAAACAGGGGATATTTAAGGCCTACAACGCTTCCCCAAACTTACTTAGTGTGATATGGCAAATCCCTGGAGTTAGGCCAAAACCGCGTGGTCTGCAAGCCCAAGGAAGGGATTGGCACGTTTGAGGAGAAAACGAATTTGACACGAAATTTGAGGTGGGGAAAAGAGAAATGCCAAAAACTCACATCAAAAGTTTGTAAACCCTAGATGAACAGAAATAAACACAATGATCATAAATTTTTAAGTGAAGGTGAACACAGGGCATACGCAGCTGATATTTTTGCGTGGCTTTTGTTTCAAATAGCAAAATATTAAAAAAGGCTAGCCAACTAATAATAGTTAAAGATGGATACTTTCATAAGAAACATTTCATTCAGGTATGCATGTATATAGTACTGTTTAGGTAAAAGCGTTTCAATTTATAGAATTATTGTGTGTTTCCTTCCATTAAATTATCTGCAACCCATGATCAACTAGAGAAAAGTGCTGCCCGTGAACAATGAGACGCAATGTTGTTGCTATGGAGGAGATTTTCCTGGGGCTGTTTCCAATGCCCAGTGTTAAGATCCGTTAATTTTCCAGCCCCAGCCCCATTTTCTGTTTTCTGTATCATGTTACTGGTAACGTACTTGTGTATGTCTAAACACTGGACAGACTTATAAACCTTGTTATGGAACCTCAAAGAAACTCATAAGAAACTGTGAGTACTAAAAATCTGATAATTTTAAGTAACTTTCAGTGCTTGCCCAAAATCTTGGTTTTTAATAAAAAATACGTGCATTGTCTGTGTCAAGTGCATGTGTCAAGAACGATGCTTCAGGTGTGATGCAGCGAAAATATTGATTGGTTGCTGCATGAATGCGATGATGATTATCTTTTAGGGACATATGAGAGCATACAGCTCTTTGATCATAAACTTGATAGTGGCAGAATCTGAGCGTTCAAGTCAGTACTTCACAAAAACTCTATTTAGCCCCCTTCTCTAATAACCCCTTCCTTCTTTCTTGGCCAAAATTTTGGATAAGCTCCCCTCTCTATTTTGCGTCCACTTATATTAGGTGTGAGAGGTTACAAAACTTCCCTTTTTGGAGCTAAATAAAAGTTGGAATATTTATTTTGATCTGGTTTAGTATGAAAAGTACATTGAATAGATGTATTTGACTAAAAACTTGTCTCTTGTTGAGTCCGCATATTATTCAATATCAACAGGGGATACTTTTGGGACTTTGCCTTTCTTAATTGTTAGTATTTATAATTGCAATTAATGAATTTTGAATCTAAATTGAACTGAGAAGGAACCAACACAATACTTATCGTCATGATAATCTTATGGAAGNTAAGCTCCCCTCTCTATTTTGCGTCCACTTATATTAGGTGTGAGAGGTTACAAAACTTCCCTTTTTGGAGCTAAATAAAAGTTGGAATATTTATTTTGATCTGGTTTAGTATGAAAAGTACATTGAATAGATGTATTTGACTAAAAACTTGTCTCTTGTTGAGTCCGCATATTATTCAATATCAACAGGGGATACTTTTGGGACTTTGCCTTTCTTAATTGTTAGTATTTATAATTGCAATTAATGAATTTTGAATCTAAATTGAACTGAGAAGGAACCAACACAATACTTATCGTCATGATAATCTTATGGAAGTGATACAAATGGTGGTCCAGATAAACATTCCTAAATTCTTTTAATGAGTCATTTCTCTCTGCGCTTTCTAAGACCTTCTCAATGCTCGATTGAGCAAGTGATGATGGTGTTATTGGGGAGATGAGCTACTCCTTGTCTGAGGAAATCGTATGTGTCCCCTGTGCAGTAGGTTAAGGCTCATGCGCAGTAGCATTTGGTGGTTGGAGCTCTGACAGGCGCATGAGTATTAACCTACTGCACAGAGGGACAAACGTGTTTCCTCAGACAACGTGTATCTCCTCTCCCCAACAAGGTTATTGAAATAATTGAGTCCTATCAAATGCAAAATGGGAGGTGTAATGCGAATATGTTGCTTGATTATACTCTTAATAAGTTCGGTGCTACGATATTCAAATTTGTGGTTTCAATATTCTGCAGTACATACCAGTGCTTGTTCTAACCGAATTCTCTTACCCTTTCTCTTGATATCTTGATACCGAAATCTCTTGATACATTGAACACATTCGATAAAAATCTTCTCCTTTCTCCATTCCCTTTACTTGAATATTGATTATAGACAACCTTAGCAGTTTTCATTTTTAAGCTTTTTATTTAACTTGAGGTGGGAGGTGTAATGCGAATAAGTCGCTTGATGATTTCCTTGATAAGTTTCTTGTCACTATATACAAATTTGGGGTTTAAATATTCAGCAGTACATGCAAGTGCTCGTTCTAACCGAATTCTCTTACCCTTTCCCGCATCTCTTGATACATTGAACACATTCAATAAAAATCTTCCCCTTCTCCTTCTCCATTCCTTTACTTGAATATTGGCTATAGGCAACCTTAAAAAGCTTTCATACTCCAAAATAATTTGAAAAAGGAAAGGCCACGATACCAGCGTTGATCGTCAGATCCAAAGATGCTTGCAGTGATGAATGAACAAATCAATTTGTGGGCAGAAACACTGCAACATGACAAACAAACAATAGCAAATGTTTGAAAATTTATATTTTACAAATATTTCTTCAGGGCTGTTATGTGACAGTTGTATATAAGAAGTCCTACATGGCAGGATGAAATATTGGTAAAATATAAATTTTCACACATTTGCTGTTGATTTTTTCGTTGTATCATTTGTAACTTTGGTTATTTAACTTTATGAATAAACCCCCTCTCTTTTAGCCCCTCACTGAAATTAAGTAGAAGAGTTCTTTGACCCTGTTTACATTATGCCGGTATGAAATGAAAAGGGCATGAAACTGCCGTATTGGTCTCCCGTTTAAACAATGCCAGTGTAACTGTTAAGGTATTTGATATCAACATTCCCTTTTTAGGCTCTTGACAAGATCAGATACCAATCCCTGACCGACCCAACAGTGCTTGACACTGGGAAGGATTTGCAAATTGAGATCATTCCAAACAAGGATGAAAAAGTCCTCATCATCAGAGACACAGGTATTGGAATGACAAAAGCTGACCTGGTCAACAACCTTGGAACGATTGCAAAGTCCGGAACAAAGGCATTCATGGAAGCATTGACTGCCGGTGCAGATATCTCAATGATTGGTCAGTTTGGAGTGGGTTTCTATTCAGCGTATTTGGTCTCGGAGAAAGTAACTGTTATAACCAAGGTAAGCAGCATAGGGTGGGTGTAAAATTCTATGACCAATTTCTTCTGATTGAATGGCTTGAAAGAAACGCTTGATACTTATCTATAATTCTACCGTTGGACTTTTTAGAAGTTTGAATATGTTTTGAAATTACAGCTTATCATACATTTAATCTCATTTGAGGATGTGACATCATCAAATTTCTAACTCATAAACTAGAGGAGTGACAGACTTTTGCTTGATAACATATTGTAGACATCCATAAACTATTGTTTCCGTCATAATTATTTCATGTTGCGTCAAACAATTTAGAACTTATGATGATATCAAGTTTTTTTGAAAATTTTTCTTAAATTCTTCAAAAAGAAAAAAATCACTCTAATTCTGAAAATATTGAGGATTTCAGAAAAGTCTAACGGTAGAATTATAGAGAAATAGCTGAACTTTCTTTAAAGTCATTTAGTTCAATAGGTCATTGGATTTTAGACCAGTCTAGTCTTTTTAAAGATTTGGGACGTATGCTAAGGTAAGCTTTTTGCGTCAAAGGTTCGTGGCTTTTTATTGCTCGATGAGAAAAGGAAACATGGGGTCCATGGACATGATTTAGTACTTCAGTATGCATGTTTCTAGATCAAGTGATTTACGTCCCATTTTCAAAATTTTCTGCGAAAAACCCCCATCAGTTGTGATCCTTTGCCTCTTTAAATGGCAAATTCTCCAAAAACAAGACATTTTCCAACAATCTAAAGGAAGTGACTTTGAACAATTTTCATTGGGGCAAGACCTCAGACCCCCACGTTTGTTGGCTGTGCTCACATCTGGTTTCAGCCCCCTTGATATGAATATAAAGGTTTGTAAATGTGACTCGCCAAATGATGATGAATCCCATATTCGCAGTTTCCACCAGATGACATGAGTGTCTAAATGATGGTTTAACCTTCCTTGGATGTCTGATGGCAAGTCTCGCATTGTAAAATAATTATGATGAATTATGACACACACAAAACCATATTTTGGCAACTGATCTACAGTATGTCAACTGGAAATTATATATCTGTCAGGGAAGAATTTAAACCTCAATGGAGGTGCTCACCTTGCATCTACTTACTTTTTGTGAACAAGCTATTCTGTGTGTTTTATTCCAAACGTTCTAATCCACACTTGTTTCTCAACAGCACAATGATGATGAACAGTACATCTGGGACTCTGCCGCAGGAGGATCCTTTACTGTAAGAAGGGACACAGAAAATGAGCCATTGGGACGTGGAACGAAAATCATTTTGACATTGAAGGAAGATCAAGCTGACTACATTGAGGAAAAGAAAGTTAAAGAGGTCATCAAGAAACACAGTCAGTTTATTGGGTATCCAATCCACCTTCAGGTATTTTATCAAACATTCATTGAACTAATTGGCTAAGGTTTGTTTCACCCATTTCAAGTCATGTGACCATAGTCTTTGGCGGTTTTAGTATTATGCTACTTTTTGCACTCATCGCATAACTTTGCATGGCACAAAATATGTGAGAGAAATCAAAAGATGTTTCATCCAGGGAATGATCACATGACTTGAAATGGGTATAATATCGGCTAAGATTTGTTTACATAAACAAACCTCAGGTGATTTTGTCTATTGGTCGTTTTCTTCAGAACTCAAGAAGGACAACTTGGATGGTAACTTACTGGTTGTCTGACTTTAGTGCTTAACTTGCTGTTTATCTTGCTGAATCATGTTGGGGTGGCTCCGAGTTGAAGTGATTTGGTCTGGCACCCTCTATAAAGTCAAGTACCACCCCCGCAATGAAGCTTGAATAGTGATTAGTTGCTGCATGAATGCGATGATGATTATCTTTTAGGGACATATGAGAGCATATAGCTCTTTGATCATAAACTTGATAGTGGCAGAATCTGAGCATTCAAGTCAGTACTTCGCAAAAACTCTGTTTAGCCCCCTTCTCTAATAAGCCCACCTTCTTTCTGGAAGCACGTTGCAATGTTGGTCCAAATTAATGCACCATATCATTAAAGGGCCCCAAGAAATTGAATCATTACCTCATTTGATTGATTCATCAAAGAACTGCCCATCATATCTTTGTTTTTCAAGACTTATTTGTCCTATGAATAAATAGATGGTAAATGTCTGAAATGTGTGAAGGAATTAGGAAACAGCCGGGCTACTAGAAGACTAGTTCGTACTAAAAATCGTGTGCTTGAATCTGAGGAGAACCAAAAGTGGTTCGAAGTATTAATTTGAGAAATGATATCTGGACTAACTGAATAGCTAGCAACATCGTCTTGTATACTTATAGTTTAGTTATTTGTCTGTTTAGTTGTTTCAATTAATTCTATGTAGTGGAATTTAAAATATACAAAATTGAAACTTGACTTGCATTTGTTTCATCCACAGGTGCAAAAATCAAGGGACAAGGAAATTAGTGATGATGAGGCTGAAGACGAAGAGGAAGATAAGAAAGAGGAGGAGAAAAAAGAAGATGGGGAAGAAAGTGAGGACAAACCAAAAGTAGAAGATGTGGAGGATGATGAGGATGAGGAGAATAAGGACAAAAGCAAGAAGAAGAAGAAGACCATCAAGGAAAACTACACCGAAATGGAACAAATGAACAAGACCAAACCATTATGGACCAGAAACCCTGAAGACATCACAAACGAAGAATACGCTGAATTCTACAAGAGTTTGACAAATGATTGGGAAGACCATTTGGCTGTCAAGCATTTCAGCGTTGAAGGACAATTAGAATTCCGTGCTCTTCTCTTTGTGCCAAAACGTGCGGCATTTGATCTGTTTGAGAATAAGAAGCAGAAGAATAACATCAAGTTGTATGTGAGGAGAGTCTTCATCATGGAGAATTGCGAGGAGCTCATCCCAGATTACCTGAATTTCGTCAAGGGAATCGTCGATTCTGAAGATCTTCCACTGAACATCTCTCGTGAAACCTTACAGCAGAGCAAAATCTTGAAGGTCATTAGGAAGAATCTTGTCAAGAAGTGCTTGGAGCTGTTTAACGAAATCTCAGAGGACAAGGACAACTACAAGAAATTCTACGAGCAGTTCGCAAAAAATCTGAAACTTGGAATCCATGAAGACTCAACAAACAGAACCAAAGTTGCTGATTTATTGAGATATGCAAGCTCATCGTCAGGAGATGATTTGACATCGTTCAAGGATTATGTCTCAAGGATGAAAGAAAACCAGAAGGATATTTACTACATCACCGGAGAAAGCAAAGATATCGTTTCTAATTCAGCATTTGTTGAGAGAGTGAAGAAGAGAGGATTTGAAGTCTTGTACATGGTTGACCCAATTGATGAGTACGCTGTGCAGCAACTGAAAGAATATGATGGAAAGAAACTGGTCTGCGTCACAAAAGAAGGTTTGGAATTGCCAGAGAATGAAGATGAGAAGAAAAAGCAAGAGGAACAGAAGGCTAAATTTGAGGAACTTTGCAAGGTATTCTTTTTGTTCTTGTATTTTATGTTATGTAAAATTTTAATTCAATGTAAAAGTGTACAATACCCCAAGACTACAAATGAGCTGCCATACAATACTACAAAAATGATACCAAGGGGAGCAAAAGGTCATGACTACCCCCAGGAGGGCCTTCACATGGAGAACATAACCTATAATACAACTGAATATACAATTATGAAAAACTACCAATTAACCGATTTTCAAACACTTTGTTTTATGTGATTGCCTAAAGGCTTAATTGTATCTTAAGATGTTGGTTGTGGTTTTACCAGTTTTTGAAAATTGGTTCATCGGTTATGGACATATAAGCAATCAAACGATAATACATCATTTTGGGACACCCCGTACATATAAACACAAACACGAAGGAAGGCAAAAGCTCCAAATTGTCTTGGTACTAAATTGTGGCTTGGGAACATTTGCTAACTGAATCATGTTAGCTTTTCACAACTTTCAAAACTATTATTCTAAGATGGTCTGGTTCAGAGAAAGGACCAAGTGAGAGGCAACTTGGACAATTTGAGAGGACAAGGTCCAGAGAGGCAATGCTTTGCATGCCTCTCTATGCTTTGCTTTGCATGCCTCCCATTTATAATACATTATTCATTTGTTGCAGGTCATGAAAGAAATCTTGGACAAGAAAGTTGAGAAAGTCGTTGTCTCAAACAGATTAGTTGATTCCCCATGTTGTATTGTCACCAGTCAGTATGGATGGTCCGCAAACATGGAACGTATCATGAAAGCGCAAGCTTTGAGAGACACCAGCACATTGGGATACATGGCGGCAAAGAAGCATCTTGAGATTAACCCTGAGCATGCAATCATGGAGCAACTGCGAGTTAGAATTGAAGCAGACAAGCATGATATGTCAGTCAAGGATCTTGTTATGCTGTTGTTTGAGACCTCTTTGCTTTCATCTGGCTTTACACTTGAGGATCCATTCACCCATGCAAGCAGAATACATAGGATGATCAAACTTGGTCTGGGAATTGAAGAGGATGCTTCAGGTAAATTTGTGCTCTTTGTTTGTTTGCAAGTGAACTTTGCCACAAATAGATAACACATATTTTTAATAAGAAACTAAGGTCCGGGGGGCTGGTAGGCAGTTTCTTAAATTTGTGGGCCATTTTGCTGCCAAACAAAAGTTTCTTATGTTTTTATTACATTTTTAATGCTGAAAATGTTTTGTTAATTTTGTTTTGTCCAAACGACTCACAAATTAGTTGGTAAGACCTCAAAGCAATTAAATAACATAATTTGCACTCAAAATAATGTCCACTCAGTTGCTATAGTATAACTGCACAGTGTCAAAGCATTTTTGAGTGTGATAGAAAAATCAAAACTGCAAATTGCCAAAGTTTGTTATCTTTTTGAAGTCAGGTAGGGTTGTTTCTTCACTTCCGAAAAATCAAACCTACCATTTCTTATAAGCGGTTTCTTATAAAATAAAATATGTGTAGCCTTCGTGCAGTCTTGAATGGTTTGTTTTCAGATAGGTTTCTCCTCCAGTAGAGTCCATGCATCAGCGACACAGAGCAAGTCTGCTGATATCAACATAGACATACCTCCTGAATCAAATAAACAAAATCCACCTGGCAGAACTTTATATTTAACCTTCTTCTTTCGTTATAAGCAGATAACTTCTCTTAATCACCACCTTTCACTTGCACGAGGCAAGAGTTTGCTCTGCTAGTTTTGGGAAAACTTTTATGGGAAACTAATGCTGATATTGACAATTTCTTCTTGCTGAATGCGAAGGTAAAAAGATATATTCAATCCTTGTTTCAGGACTTGCTGATGTACCAACGGAAGATATGCCACCACTTGAAGCTGATGATGATGATGCAGACCAACAAAAGATGGAAGAAGTTGATTAAAGAACGTCTAATCTTCTTTACACAGAAGCGTCTTTCATTTTTGTAAACATGAAGAAGTCTGCAACATCCCCCTAATCATAGTCCAGTTTGTTCATTTGTTGGGTTGTCTTTCAAAGTTTAGGGTTGTTTCTCTGAGGAAGACATGTAAATGCTGATTACATTGTGAAAGAAAGACCCAGAGCTGCAAAAAGTATCGGAACCCGGGAACTAGGTTCCCAGAAAATTTTCAGCCTTGGCAGAAAATTTTTCAAGAAAAGTTTGCTCAAACAAGGAGAAAATGATTGTTTTTTTACAATTTCTTTCAAAAAGAGAAAACTTGCTTGATTTTCTATACTATTGATCATAATCCCCAGTAAAAATGAAAGGTTACAGCCTTGCACACATCAGTATGGCAAGAATTCTCAAGAAGTCTTAAGAATTCTTGAGAATTTTGAAGAATTCTTTACATAATTGATGAAAATTCTTTAGAGGTACATGAAAGACTACAATCTTCAATCAAGAATTCTTGGGAGAGAAACAGTGTCACTGCATGCATGCTCTGCACTGAAACTGAATATTTGCAATGCAATGAAATGGACTTTCTCACTTTTGTAGACATTTAGCACCCTCTGCAATTGTTCCAAGGACTTTGAAAAGCCCTTACATTACAGTGTGCACCCTGCATAGGATTATTTTTTAACTTTATATTCAGAAAATTTTAACACACCTCTTTACAGTACAGGTCTCAGTAAAAATTTTGATCTTTTGGCCAAAAAGTTTTAAATTTTGTAGAATTCTTGTTTAATATAGTCACAGTCTTTTATACCTCAGGAGATTAAATATTCATTAAGAATCCATAATAATTTACACAAGGCTGCACTGTACAAATCATAATTCTAGAAACCTAAATTACAACAAATTTGTTTTCATTACAAAGTACAGCACAAACATTTCAAAATACTTCACAAGTTTACCAAATAAAAAATACTGTTTATTCATGAAAAGTTGAGCATTTTCAGTTCAGACCATTTTATTCACCTGTATTTGGGTGTTCTCCCATTGTTGATTTCAGCAATTTTATCAACATTTGGACCAAGATTGAATAGATAAACAGATTATGTAATTTTGCATTTTGATTTAATAATATTTTCTGTGACTGAGTCTACAAACTTGTGAAATTGTCCAAAACATTTTCTTCCAGATAAAAAGTACATGTTTTACTAAATGGCTAATGATTTACATAAGAATTTCAGAGTTTGAGGTCTTGTACAACATTCCCCATTGACTATGGATTGTACAATTCTATATCTAAAAACTCTACTAGCAGTGGCATGGCCACTGGGTATAGGTTGGGTGAAAATTTTCCAAGAAATGTAGAATCTCCCATTATAGCATTGGCAAATACTTTGCAAATATGGAATCAGGTGATGCATTCTAAGCCATTAGGATGTTTCTTCAAAAAAAATTCCTTATGCTCTGATTTTATAGGATAACTGTCACAAAACTATCAAAGTTTCCTTGTTGCTAATGGCAAGCATGATATTGGGAGATGCATTCTAAGCCAAAGTAAAGGTCGTGGTCCCAAAATTTTTTCCTGGGGGCTTCGCCCCCAGACCCCACTCTAAGCCACGCCGTTGTCTATATCCTTGAACCCTTTGAACACATCGTGGCCAGCAGGGACATCAAGTATTTTGCACAGCATGGCTTGACTTTGTAGAAAATTTTTGCCCGGCTTACCAGGTTCCCAGAAAGGAAAATATTTTTTGCAGCTCTGGAAAGACCTATGACAGGCCAAATATCTTACACCCAACCAAATTTGTTCGTTTGATGCTGATCACATAGCAAAAGAAAAATCTATGACAGGCCAAATATCTTACACCCAACCAAATTTGTTCGTTTCATTTAGTCAGTTTTGAAATGAACCTGAATAAGGCTTTTCTCCAGTATGTAGCTTCACTATTTGGTGCACAGATTTGTTTTAAATTTTGTTTGTTTGAATGTTGAGATCAGCCAGAATCTGCACAAATGTAAGGTTTCTCTCCAGTATGTATCCAAAGTTTTACGCTTGAACTGGTTCTTGGCAAAGTCTTGATGATTCAAAATGTTTTGTTTGTCTGCAGTATGTATTCAGGATAATTTGCAAGCTAAGTTTTATGTTGCTAATTTTTAGAGTTATTGTTTGCCCAACTTAAAATGAACAAACTGTGTGTTGATCGAGATATTGCTTATCGTGTTAAAGGTCATGGGTCAAGAGTTTGATGTATCACAAGTGAACGGTCAAAGTGCAAAGGACATTTTCTGTTGTAATTCGTGCTGTCCAAGTTGATGTTTTTGTTCGCCGGAATAATGTTCTTTAATAAAATATATATATACAATGAATATATCTGTATTATTTCTTTTCGTTCCCTTCGTACACAAATATATCTGAATTACATTGATATCGAAAACTTTCGGACGATCAAACTTTCGGACAATTTTTTGTCCGAAAGTTTAATTGTCCGAAAGTTTTTAATTCTTTGAAAATGGAAAGAAAACATGAATTTTGCCCATGCAACTATTAACAAATGATAAAGTATCATCAGTGATCCTGCTTACAATGTGAATTTCCACATTGCAGTTGTCAATAGCAATGTTCTTGAGTCGATGAAGGTACCTCTCGTTTTCGTCTGCAATCTTGAAAACAGCTTTTCGGATGCTACTGATGCATCTACTACTATATGTATCTATGTAGTTTGTTTAACTTGCACATGATTAAATAACATACAAATTACAGCTTGTTTTGAAGGCTTTATGCAAAAATTGTTAGTCCGAAAGTTTTTTGTCCGAAGTTGTTTTTCCGTCCGAAACTTTTCCGTCCGAAACTTTTCGGTTTTAATGTATAACTTGAAAGCTTGCTGGCTGAAATGGCGGAACGTCTTCTCGTTTGACCACGTCGCAAAGATTGCTTGACTAGCAGTGAAGGAGGGGTTATTGGTCAATATATTTGAAATACCGGGTGAGCCAGAAAAAACTTCCCACTTCGATTAAAAAATTTGTATCACCACAAGTACTTCGTGGATTTTGAATGATTCAAATTCTAGTCAAAAGCCAAAAGATCGAAGTGTTTTTGTGATCTTTTTCGTCTTCTTACGAACACTGCAAATATAGGTAAATTCAACTCTACCTACAAATTCTCAAACAGTTTCTAAAGATTATCAATCCCATGGCCTTAACCATGAGAAATTGGATGAGCGAGGATTCCTTAATGATTTGATCAAGTATTTTAGGCCTTTTTCAGTCATTTTGCAACCACCAAATTTTTCTAAATTTGTATTTACAAATTTTTCCAGTGCTTGTAACAAGTCGAGAAAAATCACAAAATTACTTCGATCTTTTGGCTGTCAAGCAAGTATTGATTGATTCCAATCCATCCAGTACTCTCGATGCTATGAATTTTCAAAAGTGGGAGCTTTTTTTGGTGCATTTGGTATTTCTAAAGATTTTCTGCTTGTCGCAAAAGACAAAAAGATACGGCTCTAGGGGTATGAGTCCAGGCCAGCGTCCTTTTGCGTGTCAAGCAACCTTGCTGGTAAAGTTGCCAAGTTATGGTATTGATGATGTGGAATTACAATGGATAGGAATAGAAATCTTTGATAACACCAGCTCATGCGAAGAAAATGTTACTTCTTTTTGGGCTGATAATCAAATCAAGAAAGGCTGAAAAAAATCGTCGACCGTGGAAAGCTTCGATAAAAATTGATTATTTGGCTTTACTTTCCTGGGGCTGAAGGCGATATTTTGCAAGAAAAAATCAAGAAAGAGAAAGGGATTTTGTGGAAAAACACGAGAAAACTGGTCCCTGCCGCAAGCTGAACGTTTGTCAATTTTATCTGCAGTATGCGAGCCATCTTGCCAGTTTACAGAATGAAATGAAATTTGGCCTCGTCTGGAAATTCAGACCGACATTGCAGTAGTTATAACAAAAAGATAAATAAACTGAATTACAACTTCTATCAGTTGGAGCAAGGGCGGGCATGTCACACTGGGAACGATGGTTCTACCTTTGTCCGAAAGCCGGTAGTTAACGAGAAATTTTTGCACCACCTTTGTCCCAAAAACTGGTAGTTTTTGATGGCAAATTTCCGCTGTTATTTTTGTCAGTTTGGTGGACAATTTCAACATGATTTATCATTGACGATGTTTGTCCCAAAAACCGGTAGTTTCGACCAAATACTGTTTTTCGAAAGCAAATGGTAATTATAGATATGAAGGTATAAGTGTCCCAAAACCGGTTGCCGGACAATGGTAGGATCACCTTGATGAAAAATCTTAAATTCTGGTCTTTTTTCCGGAAATTTGTCGGACAAAGGTAGAACCGCTTTGGTGAAAAATTGTAATATCTGGTCTTTTTTCCGTAAATTTGGTGGACAAAGGTAGAACCGCTCAAGTGAAAATTCCAAATACTGGTACTTTCTGGTTAAATTTGGTGGACAAAGGGAAAACCAGCTTACAGGTAAACTTTAGGATTTTAATTAGATAGGAGGTTAGAAAGCTTGATTTTTGTGACAAACTGATGGAATAGGAAGATTGACATTCAAATTTCACCTTTGTCCTAAAACTGGTTGTTTTTGGGCAGGAAAGTCGTCCTATGTGACAAAAGAACCGGTTATTTTTTCCAATTCCTCTGGACAAACATGGGGTCAAATATTGTAGAGTACTTGCCCGCCCCTGGTTGGAGTACTGCAGTGTGGATTCATAGTTTTTCCTCTTAGGGACAGTGCAAAGTTTATTTTATAACATGGCCGGTGCAAAACGTAACGGGGCAACTACTTTTTTTAGCTTGTACAGAACTGGGTCAACACTTTTTACAAAGCAAATAAGAACGGGGCAGTACCTTTTTATAAGCTCAAGATGAAGTTTGAAATATGAAATTGCTCATTTTGAGGACAAAATTATGAATCGTGCAAATGCTTGAAAGGATGTGTATGAAAATGACGCAAAAAGTCCTTGTCAGTTAATTGCAAGAACGATTCATTAGTCATTTCTCTTCATCTTCAAAGTTGATTTCTTCGTTGACAAAGTCTCGTAAAGGCAAGAGTTGATTATGTTATGGTCTTTGGCTAATTCATCGGTGGTACAATACAACATTAGTTGTTCATGAATACGGGGCAGATACATTTTTTAAGGAAAGGGTGACGGGGCAGTTGGTTTTTTCACAATAATTTCATACAGGCCTAGCAGATTATTTTGCAAGAATTTTTATTCTCCACCGGCCATGTGATATAATAAATTTTGCCCTGTCCCTTAGGGACTGCAAAATTTATTATATCACATGGCCGGTGGAGAATAAAAATTCTTGCAAAATAATCTGCTAGGCCTGTATGAAATTATTACAAAAAACCAACTGCCCCGTCACCCTTTCCTTAAAAAATGTATCTGCCCCGTATTCATGAACAACTAATGTTGTATGGTATGGTACCACTGATGAATTAGCCAAAGACCACAGCAAAATCAATTCTTGCCTTTACGAGTCCTTGTCAACGAAAAAATCGACTTAGAAGATGATAAAAAGTTACTGCCCCGTTCTTATTTGCTTTGCAAAAAGTGTTGGCCCAGTTCTTTCTGTGCAAGCTAGAAAAAAGTAGTTGCCCTGTTACATTTTGCACCGGCCATGTTATAAAATAAACTTTGCACTGTCCCTTAGGCCGAATTTAATTTTCAGACATTCAGAAATAGCGAAAGACCTTGGAAAATTTTGGGGTTATTTGGAAACGGCAACTGGGTTATATATTCTGGACTGGATAAGATCAGGAACGTTCACCAAACGGAATTTGTGTCTGGATGAGGGTTTGACCCTTTTTTGGAACCTAAACTTAACTCCGTCAACTAACTTTACAAAGCCATTTTTCACCCAGGGTCCTTTGCAAGCACGCTGCAATTTCAAACTGTCCGAAAGTAAAGTTTGGCCTCAGCTAAAATATGGATTGGCAGTGGTTGAAATGATAAAATCAAGGTTATTCTAGTTTACGTTACTACAGTTTTCAACAACTGCAGTATGGATCCAAATATTCCGCAAAATTTGGTTTTAAAATGGCCTTAAATTGCAGCGTGCTCGCAAAGGATCCTGGGTGACAGTGGCTCTTTAAATAAAGTAAATGACGCAGTTTTGATTTATGAAGTTAACTTTCCAAAAAATTGAACTGAAGGCCTTGGCCTGCCTTTACCAGAAAATTTGACGAGGAAGATAATTTTAGCGCGAACAAAGGACAAAGAGTTCATATAGAAGTGCGAATGCAAATCCAGCACTCCTTTGGTCTAGAGGTCCTGATGTCATAAACATCGAAAACGAGGTAATGAGCAAACGGGAAGAATTTCCTTCCCTTTCGAACTTGTCATTAGAGAAGAAGGAAGCATTTTGGAGGAACTTTCATCTTCGAGGGGACATTTCATGCTGTAATCATGGCAAGAGCTGTCTTATTTGTGCTTGGATTGGTGTGCATTAGGTAAAGTATAATAATGACTGGGTTAGAATTTGTGAAGGTCATTTCAAAGGCTCACAAAAACACTGCATGCACGCAGAGGGAAGTAACAGTTTGATCAGCCTAAAGGAAAACCGACCTAAAAATGGCACCCCCAGACGTTCTCGAATTCTTTGCTAGGTCCATGGAAGTGAATTTATGATACAGTTTAGGACTTAACTGAGTTTCCACCATGGTAGACTGATTTCCCTGGCCACAGACTGGAAAGTCTGTATTTTGCATGTGTAGGTTGAGATGGCCCTGGTTTGGTTTTGGTGTGTTTGCACTTATTGAATTTTGTATTTTCCATGATTGAGATCTTTTGTTTATTAGCAATTGTGCGGCTGAGAATGCGAACCCTACAGTTTTGTGCATGCCCAATAGCATCCTTGCACAATTTTCATTAGTTCGATCCGAAATATTGCAAATTTTGAATCATACATTTTCTGTTATAGCAATGTTTTGGCAAGTGTTAAACAAATGATCCCCCCTGGTCATTTGAAACCTTTTGGGGAACATGCAGAACCAATGCCCCTGGAGGAGATGGAAGATATACCTGATGCTAAGACGTTTATGGAGAAATATGTGTTTCCATCAAGACCAGTTGTATTCCGTAACGCTGCCAAGAAATTCCCAGCTTATAAATTATGGACTGAGGAATACTTGAAGGAGAAGTATGGAGACTTGGAGATTAGATTAGAGAATAAGTTAGAGAAGGAAGGGTACACACCATCAGGAGCAAAGGGTAAGAATTAGAGCATATCAATTCCATATTTAAAGAATGCATTAAATCGTATGTATTTATGTTAAAATTTGCCACGTAAAATAAAGCAATTTACAAGAAATAAATAGAATTTACAAGTTTTAAAAAGCTAAAGAATATATAAAATACGATGACAATGTTCATGAAATAAATACGTTAAAAACACCCCTAATTGTAGTGGCAGGGATAGCATTAAAAGGTCATATAGACCTTATTTCCATAATGGTCCCCTTAGAGGTGGTTGCAAAAGAAAAATAATAATAGTAAACAACAGATGTTAAAGTGATTTTGGATGGAGCATAGTTTAGTAGGGCCGAGTCATATATATGGGAGAGGAGGCGTGTTTCAATAGAACACATATACGTATTTGCAAGGTTGCAAGGATTCCTGTGTCAAGGGTTAGACGTCAGGTTCCAATGTTAGATATTTCATCTGACATTGGAACCTGGTATCTAACTCTTGACACAGGAACGCAACCTGAACCAAACAAAGCATAAATTCAATGAAATTACAAAAGGAAAGACGTTTCTTTGTATCTATGAATGAAATAATTTCACATTTCTTCCAAGATACAGTAGAACCAGTACTCATGCAGAAGTTTACACTAATCAATTTCTAAATTTCTCTTTGGTAATTGGAAAGCAAAAAAATCGCAAAAGATCTCTGAATTTAATTCAGGCTTTCTGCTAAAGATCAAGTCATAAATCTTCAAAATCAATACAGTGTACGATTTATCGTGGACTGCCAAAAGTGGAAAGTTTATTTTGGCGCACTTAGAGAAAAAATTGTGTTTTTGTTTTCACAGGAGTTGGAAGGGACACAGTTGAAGAATTTCTCAACACATATAAAAATGAACCAAAATACATTGTATCTGAGTTGCCATCACCTATGTACCAAGATATTATGGTATGTAATTGTTTGTGAATTCTATACCTTTTCCTTCTTGGTGTATTAAATATGTTGGTGGGTAATTGTTTTTTTATATTCTCATAAAATTTACATTAACAAACAATTACAACATTACAAAACAATTGCAAAGGGAGCATGGAAATACAACAAAAACAACTCTAAAACATACACTTTACATAGAGAAAAATATAATTCAAGAATCTTTAACTGTTTCACGCAAAATGAAATAATTTTCAAGATTACCATGAATGTCTACAATATGGTCTCAGGCAAAAGTCTATCACTCTTTTGGTTGATGATTTAAAAATTTGGTGACGTCACATCCTTAAATTAGTTAGAATATGTCATACGGTGTAATGGCGAAAAATATTCAAAATATCTGAAAACTCCAATGGTAGAATTAGAGGTAAGTAGCTAAAGTTTCTTTCAAGCCGTTCAACTAGAAGGAATACTGTAGGTCATAGAATTTTACTTCCACCTTTCTATGCCAATTTAAAACAATCTGGAACCTATGCTTTGGAGTGTACATGTGTTATTTAAAAGGCGTTCCCATGTATGTCACATGGCCCAGGCGTTATTTACCATTATTTACCCATTTATAGTTGTCTTTTTCAAATTCTATTAAATTGCTAAAATTTTTTCTTCAAAAGGGGGTTACTCTCTCCTCAATTAGCTTAGCTTTTGAGAGGGTTCCTCCTACAGTAAATAATTCCCCTTCACACAAATTCTCTATTCTTGTATCTTTTTATATATATATATGTATATCTCGTGTATTGTCTGTATCTTTGTATGTTAATTTGCATTCTATTATTTATGTCAATCGTTTAGATTTGCTGAAGATGAACCAAGCTTCGTTCGAAACGTACTAACATGTTTAAGTCAAATTAATAACCGTTTATGTCAACCATTTATGTCCACTATGTTTAAGTCTCCTGGAATTGTCAAACTATGACAACATGAAATGTTGATAAAATGAAAATGAAGTTCACAATGATTGTTGTCGCTTGCCTCATTCTCTAATTTGCATTCTATTATTTATGTCAATCGTTTAGATTTGCTGAAGATGAACCAAGCTTGGTTCGAAACGTACTAACATGTTTAAGTCAAATTAATAACCTTTTATGTCAACCATTTATGTCCACTATGTTTAAGTCTCCTGGACTTGTCAAACTATAACAACATGGAATGTTGATAAAATGAAAATGAAGTTCACAATGATTGTTGTCGCTTGCCTCATTCTCCGATAGACCTTTTAGCTATTCTACAAAAGAGCCTGGATCGAGCGTTATTTTTATATATTTTTATACATTTTTATGCGCGACGCTTGATCGAATGGCGTTAAAGGTTCTATCACCATTGTGCACATTCAAACATTCTACAAAATGTAGCAAAATGTTGTTCGATTCTGATTCTTTTCAGAATAGCTAAAAGGTCTATTTGCATTCTGTTATTTAAATTGTTGTAAGCAGTTAAATGTATGTATTTGTATGTAGAGGAATTTGAAATCAACGAGAACTGCACTGAACTGAAATTGTATGTCTTAATTCATAGGCATTGCCATGTATGTCGTGTGGCCCAGCGAAGAAACGGATGGTTGAAATTGATCTATGGATGAGTTCTGGTTCAAGTCAAAGTATTCTTCATAAAGATGCCTTCAACACAATGAACTGCTTGATCAATGGCACAAAAGAATGGAAAATTGTTCTTTATAAATATGAGAAAGATCTTTACAAAGCGTATGAAGAAGGCGACCCAGCTGGCGGATACTCCAAGATCAATGTGCGAAGTGTTGATATGCTCAAATATCCAAAGGTTGCTACATTACCATATTATAACATAACTGTGCATGGCGGTGATTGCTTGTTTTTGCCAAAGAGCACTTATCATCAGGTCAGTACATTTGATACTTTCTGTGAAAAACTGTGCGTGAGAAATAGTAATAGAAGTAGTAATGAGAAATTATGCGTTATTTTATACACAACCTTGCAGGAGTCACCCGGGGGGGGGGTACTCAATATATTTTGCTGATGGGATGTGCATTCCTTTCTGGGTATCGTTTTCGCCTCTTTTTTCTAACGCCGGGTATCGATTGAAGGCAATTTTTCTAAAGCCTGTTGTCAAAAGTCTTAGTCTTTTGAGGAATTTTTACGTTTTAGGATATGCTTTTCACCGATTTTTACATTTTGTGGTATGCTTTTCGCCGATTTTTTCTAAAGCCAGCTATCATTTCAAAGTAGGCTGAAACAAAACAATAGCTAAAATTACAGCTAATTAAGGCCTACTTATTTACAAAATTTACAAGTCTAATCTAAAGATAATATGTATATATAAAGATGAACAAAAATAAAGACGAGCAGGAATAAATATATATAAATTCTTTCTCAATTCCCAACTAGTTTTGACCGTGTGGTCATCATCAGGAGAATCTGATGTATATATACTCATAAGCTCCTTGTCAATGCGTGATAAAATAGATATATAAACTCAGAAAAGACACATTCTTTAAACGTTTCGGCGTAAGCCTTCATCAGTAATCATTCATCAGTAAGTATTTTAATCGTGATTACTGATGAAGGCTTACGCCGAAACGTTTAAAGAATGTGTCTTTTCTGAGTTTATATATATATATTATGTATAATTACAAGAACTTCAATAACTATCCTGTTATGAACCCAATCTGTTGTACATATGTTTTGCAAAGCCTACAGTTGCATTTATTACCATTCCAGCACCTTATTTGCTTGTGATATGATGAGTCCGTTATTTAAGGCTATTTTCAAATACTGAGAAATGTTAAAGTCTAACTTCTGCCCACAGGTAAACTCTCTTCCTGGCTTCAATTTGGCAGTGACCATCCTCTTCTCTCGCTTCGACTATGATAAGCCAAAGAACTTCAAAGATTGCAATGCAACAACAGAAAAGTTCACGCCATTGACAGAATTTGACATTGACTGGATGTTCCCAGGAAAAGGTAAAAGAAAATCCACTTATTATTTACAGTACTGTACTGCACAGTATTATTACTGCCGAAGGCAGCCTTACTATTCTTAATCAATCAGAAAGCGAAATTAGTCTGCCGACAGCCTATGTAGACAGGGCAGCTCACGGCTGCGGTTTGCAGGCGCACGGCTTGTGAGCATTTATCCAACAACCAACAAAAGGTCTCCAACAAAAGATTATGAGTTCTTCCTACCTACCTACGTCAATGGACGACAAAGGTTTATTTCTTACAATGCAGAACTCAATATTACGGACCACGGAACCATGGACTACAGAACTACGGAACCAAGAGCCTTGGACTCAGGAACTAGAAACCGGCCGGCGGAGGAGAGTAACTCAATATTCTAAATCATTTACCTTTTGAACCATTACCCAACTGTAAATTCAAACATAATACACGTTTCCTTAGCGATAATCATTCAATTAATGTCTATAAAAATAACCTCGCTGCAGTCGCATTTGGTACAAATACAAATCGGCTGCACTCGCTGACTGTTGTTATATCTACCGGGTGAGTAAAAAAAAACGTGGGGTGTTTGGCGGACTGTGACGTCACTTGTAGCCACCCGATCGTTGTGAAGTAAATTTGTCCATGCAGCAAAAGGTCTAACTTAGATTATAAGACAAACCTCATTAAAAATCGGTCACTTGGTGCATTAGTTAAAACGTATTTTCTTTGTAAGGCCTTGTATGGGAGTCTTGCAAACTGATGGAATCTTTAGCCAAGGCCCTTCAGCATTTTAGCCTTACCAAAGTTACAGATACATGTGATATTATCAGGAGAGAAAACACTATTTCCTAACTATTTCATTCTCCTCTGATAA
This sequence comes from Aurelia aurita complex sp. Pacific, assembly GCA_004194395.1. Lineage (NCBI taxonomy): Eukaryota > Metazoa > Cnidaria > Scyphozoa > Semaeostomeae > Ulmaridae > Aurelia > Aurelia aurita complex sp. Pacific. The sequence goes on along the minus strand of REGL01000032.1, from coordinate 425,867 downwards.
TACCACGTGTATCTGTAACTTTGGCAAGGCTAAAATGCTGAATGGCCTTGCTGGCTAAAGATTCCATCAGTTTGCAAGACTCCCATACAAGGCATTACAAAGAAAATACGTATTAACTAATGCACCAAGTGACCGATTTTAATGGGGTAAGGCTTATAATCTAAGTTAGACCTTTGCTGCACGGACACATTTATTTCACAACGATCGGGTGGCTACAAGCGACGTCACAGTCTGCCAAACACCCCACGTTTTTTTTGACTCACCCGGTATA
>REGL01000032.1:395954-411345 GCA_004194395.1 Aurelia aurita complex sp. Pacific | reverse complement strand
TTCGTTCGTTCGTTCGTTCGTTCGTTCGTTCGTTCGTTCGTTCGTTCGTTCGTTCGCTCGTTTGTTTGTTCGTTCATTCATTTATTTACCGCGCAACCATGTTAAAATTTGTCATCGAATGCTGCCAGATTTACTTAGAAACTGAAATACAGTAGAGGGATTGTCTGTGTGATAGTCCATGTGAGCTGTAGAGGGATTGTTTTTGGTTGTTGGTTCAATTTCTTGATTCAGTTCAACTATTTTTCAATCAACCGAGCATTTGATATTCATTCCTATTCACTAATTTCAGATTCGTTTGCAAAATGGCAAAATAGAGGATCATTTTCAAAAGACTCCAAAGATGTCAACATACTTGGTTGCATTAGTTATCAATCAAATGGAAGAAAGTAGAACTTTCTCAACGAGAGGCATTCCTGTAAGTAGTGCTACAGCGGGTACCCGCAAATAAGAAACCACTTTTTAAATTGAGGCCTCAGAGAGTTTCTTATTTAAAGAGACCTTTTCATGATCAGGGTCAAAGTTTCTTATACATTGGTACCATCAAGTTAAGTCAAGTCAAGGTATATGACAGTACCATACATGCATGTGTATTTAACCTTAATGGTACATTTTACCATGTTACTTTGTTGTGGTGTGAATCTTTAATTTTGAAAATGTTCATTCTGTTTTGAGAATACTACATTCTATCACAGTCATTTATGGGAATATCTTTTGGCATTCAGGAACAAACTATAACGAGCCTGAAAATAAAAAACCTTTAAATTTCAGACCTAAAATTGTTTCTTATTAAAGGAGCCTTTCTTGAAGAAAATGAGGCCTGTTTCTTATTCAAGGGGGTTTCTTATTTGCGGGTACTTACTGTATGTGCTACAGAGAATCGATCGTCAAAATATCAATATTTCCTTTTTTGCACAGCCAAGTCTGCGAAGGATACAGTAAATCCCCACATGTAAGAAATTAACAGATAAGAAACTGCAGCCTGCCATCACAAGAAATATTTTCTCCTTTATAAGAAACTATAGACAGCCTGTTTTTTTAATTTCTTACAAATGGTTAAAATTGTGAAATGGGATTTATTGCAATGTCGTGGTTGCTTTTCAGTCATTCAAATTTGATATAAAAACACATGAAATAATGCATCACTATTTACATATTCAAACCTTTAATGCTTTAGACCTTTGCAAATATTCAGTCTGGTTCAAGAATTTGAAAAATACCATTTAACAGAGGAAGGCACGAAGAGGACAGGGAAGTTTGTTATTGGACATATAAGGAATCTGCCAGCTTCTTGTGCAGATATGTTCTTACATATAAGAAACTAAACTAAACAGCTTTTTCTAGAAGGTTTAATTTATTGAATTTGCTGATGCAGTCAGATTTCTGAATTCAGACATGTTTAATGGGTGACAGAAATGCATGGAAGTTTAGATGCACAATTTAGGCCCCTTTTATGATTTAATATAACAAATAGAAACGACAGGAAGAGAGCTATTTCTGATATACCTTGAAAGAATTTAATCAAAGCTTATTCTATTTGACAGATTCGAACGTCTTCCACATCACTGTCACTCAAAGCCGCGGAATTTGCAAACAACGTGGCAAAAAGAAGTGTAGAAATTATCGAAAAGAAGCTGGGGGTCAATTATCCACTTCCAAAACTTGGTATGTCCTTGTTAATGTATTTTGACCAGCAAAATGATTCCTACTCTCCACGCGGATGGTCTGGCCTTGGCCTTGATGAATACAGTAAGAACCCGCAAAACAGAAACCTGTTTTTTCAAAACAGCCTGTTTAGTTTCTGTTTAAAAGGTCATTAATCTGGCAAAAGGCTGAACGCTTTCTTATCATATGGTTAAGAAACCTTCGGTGATTTCAATTTAGATATTCAAACAAACCCAGTTTGTTTCTATATGGTTTCTATTTTGCGGGTTCTTACTGTAGTCAAATATTTGCATGTGACCTGACCTTATAGTCATAACTGAACCGAAACTACCGAGTCAACCTGAAGCTCATTGAAACTAAAAGAACTGATAATAAATCTGGTGCAATTAATGAGGTTCCGCTAAAATCTTGCTTTGATTTATGTCTCTCTAGTTTTGTCAAAAGCACCTGTATTTGCGGGCAGAAATATGCAACATTAAACACGACAAATGCTAAACAGCAAAGGCCCTAGGACAAAACCTTGTTGGACTTCAGAAGCAAAACTATGAAAATGTTATCCGGCCAAAAACTGCTACCCTGCTTTGATTCAATCAGTGTTTTGAAGGACTATAGTTTGAATTAATTTCTTTATGACCTTGTCAAGTCTGTCTCTGTTATTTTGATGAATCACTCTCTGCAGAAACACAACTCCAAAGACCTGTTTGTGCCAAAATTAGCTGGTTTAACGGGTGTTCCAAAAATGTATACGGATTTGGTCGACTCCAGCGCTGTGAATTTAGCTTCATTCAATGTCTAATCATTCTAAAAATGTTCCTCGATAGTTAGCTTGAACATAGATACCTCGTTTGTTGATATTGGTACTTTGAGAGCAGACATGTTAATTTTGAAAGCTCAAATTTGCCTCTTCCTGCAAACCAGAGCTTTAGCCTTTTGGCCTAAGCCAATTTCTTAAGGCACAGCGTATAAATTAACGATAACCTTGATAAAATTTGAACAATGTCAGATCTTATGTTATTCTGTTTTCCAGAAGTCACCCCCAGTCACCCATTGGGAAGTTTCTTAATTTTTCATTAATTTCAGTTCTTAATTTCGATGTGCTTCAGAAATTTGCTTAGGCCAAAAGGCCAAAGCTCTGGTTTGCAAGTGGAAGCAAATTTGAGCTTTCAAGATTGATATTTCTGCTCTCAAAGCACCAATACCAACAAACGAGGTATCTATGTTCAAGTTAACTATCGAGGAACAGTTTTAGAGTGATTGGACATTGATTGAAGCTAAATTCACATCGCTGGAGTCAACCAAATCTGCATACTTTTTTTGAGATACCCGGTATGTTTTGCCATCTATTTTTTACTACTTATTTTGTGTTTGGACAGATGTCGTGTTGGTACCAGGCCTATCTGACAGAGCTGGCAATGGTTGGGGACTCATCACACTACCTGTATTTGATGTGAAGTCACCTTCGGAAAAATATAAGGCCACCAAGACAATTATACAGCAAGTTGCGAAAATGGTAAGTAACCCTCTACCAATAGACCTTTCAGCAATTCTAAAAAAGAACAGCATCGAACGATATTTCATTACGTTTTGTAGAATTTTCGAACGTGCACAATAGTGCAATCACCTTCGCAAAAAGTTTACGGCGAGACCAATCAGATCGCTACTTTCTTAATAAGGTCAGACTACGTGCCTATTCCTGGCGTTGATTGGCTGATTAGATCTCAAAACGAAGCAACATTCGAAACGACGTTCGAAGTGACGCTCGACTTTTCTTTCAACGCTCGAAGGATGGAAGACGTTCGATTTTTCTTGAGATCTCTCGTAAGATTTTAGTCTCTGTTTTGAATCTGTTTGTTCGTGAGTCCTTGTATGAGTGAAAATAAAAACATCAGATTAAAAACGTTGAATAAATACAAGGAATCACGTCGTCAGATGTTACATTCTGTTCAGTGCCTGCTTTACAGAGACCTCGCAAAACCATTTGTTTATGAATGCTATTTCGGTTTTTCTTTACAGTGGTTTGAAGGACTGGTTGGAATGAAATGGTGGTCGGATCACTGGCTTGCAGAAAGCCTCTCTATCATCATTCAGAATGAGGTTCTGAAGACACTCCATCCGACATGGAACACCCATTCAATATTTTACATGGAGTACACAGTGCCAATATTGAAACGAGGTCAATCCATCATGGATACTTCGACGTTGTCAAGGAAACTGGATTCGACCGCTGGTATAATAAAAAGCTTGAATGAGGAGAATGAGAGAAAGGTATGACAAGAAATTCGTTTTCATTCAATCAGACTCAGTCGAGGTTTACTTTGAGAGTTATGATGTGAAAAGATAGAGCTAGGGCTTTCTTTCTTGTCTGATTTCTTATGATTCACAGGTCTACTTTTGGAAGATTTTGCAGGAGAAATGATGCATGAATTTATTAACGTTAAAAGATAAATTCTCACAGGAATTATAGAATTTACGGCATTTTTTTACTCGTATTCAATAATTGTGTGAGGAATTAGCTCAGTTACATAATGCATAGGTTTAATGCATGTTCCTACAACTGTTGTTGTTGTTGCTGATGATTTTACCGTCAGAAAATTTTGGTTCTTTGCCCCCTCCCCCCATGCAGTCATGGCTGGCATCGGCTCTGGACAGAGCAGATGAAACTGGTCCTTGTTGCCTTGTCTTTCAGAAACTGATAGAAACAGATTCTTTATAATCTTGTTAGATTTTAATTTATGTCCTGCGCTAGAGCTGAAAATTAATCAACCTTTGTTTGATGATTCTACTAGAGAATAGAGCTTTTATCTATTCTGAAAAGAATCAGAATCGAACAATATCTTGCTACATTTGGTAGAATTTTCGAATGTGCACAATAGTGATAGAAGCTCTAACGCCACTCAATCAAACCTTGCATATAAAAATGTAGAACAATAATGCTCAATCCAGGCTCTTTTGTAGAATAGCTAAAAGGTCTATGGAGAGAGTGAGCTATCACCGATCAAAATAGACCTTTTAGCTATTCTAAAAAAGAATTTGAATCGAATTATACTCTTGCACAGTTGGTAGAATTTTCGAATGCGCAAATAGTATAGAATCTCTAACGCCACTCAATCGAGCCTCTCGTATGAAAATGTATAAAGGCATTGCTTGATCCAGGCTCTTTTGTAGAATAGCTAAAATGTCTATTGGTAGCCATGTCATAACGTGATTGATTTAATGAGCGATATTACACGTTGGTAGAATACTGGCTAAAACGGGCTTACCCTTATCAGCGTCGATTTGTCTGTGACTGCCATTGGCAGATTCCTGAAAATTGAACCAAAGTATTTCTGTAACCATACCTACAATATAAAAGAGGTATTGATAAACAACATAGGGCTCAAATCTTTAACAAAATAGGGCTCATAGGGCTCATAACATAGGGCTCAAATCTTTAACAAAATAGGGCTTATAACATAGAGCTCAAATCTTTAACAAAATAGGGCTCATAACATAGGGCTCAAATCTTTAAAAACGTCGGTGTAAAATTCCATAACAGTTTTCTTTGAATTATATGGCTTGGAAGGAACTTAGGGTTTTTGCTGTAAATCTGCCGAGGAAATTTATGATTAGTTTCAAGACAGGCAAATTTATTAAATTGCTTTAATAAACAACTCTACAATGGTTATTTTATATGAGTAGAAAATTGGAGGGAACTGTTCATGTCTTTTTCATGGTTTTCAGAAGCAACTTCCATCAAAATCTTCCATATCTTTAGCACAACCGACCTCTTCATTGAAATTTTGTTCAGTTCAGCTCATTTAATTTCAAAATGTAAATCAAATTCCAGTTAGTCTATTCATGGAATATATGGTTTGTGAAAATAAGTGCGACACTGCGTCTATTACTTATTAGCCAATCTGTCATTGCCTATTTTATCCACAGGGTGCTGCAATGTTGAACATGCTGTTATCTGTAACTGGCTATAAAAGTCTCCACAAGGGCATCCAGGTTTGTAACTTAGATGTTTGAACGGACAGAGAAAATCCCCAAATCTTTCCCTTCCGTCCGTTTTACCATACCCTTTTCGGTAGTTCCTGGGTCCGCCATTCCAGCATTCCGTCAAAGTTGGAATGGTGGATCCAGGAACTACCAAAAAGCGAACCGTATGACGGACTGCAGAGATAGACTTGGGGCAAGTCTAATGTTGTAAAAATAATTGTAATGTTAAATGACTCCTTGAGAAAATGACATGATTCAAAATGAGTTCTCAAGAGTCACCTCTTCTATCGAAGCTTCTGGAAATAGCCTGAGAAATATCTTATGAAAATAGATTTATCTGTTACCTTTGCATATATTTTTAATTCAATATTATAGCGATATAAATTGTTTTTAAGAGCAAACATGTGCATATATCGAAAGAAGAAGGATATATCTACACATCTACCTCAGGCATTTCATTTCTTTGATTCAGGAGCTGATCAGTAAGTGTTTTGATTACACCAAAAAATATAAGAGAATTGAATCGCCCTCCAATCGGCTTTTGAACCAAATAAATTAAATGCCCGAGGTAGATGTGTAGATATATCCTTCTTCTCTTGATCTATGCTCATGTTTGCTCTTGAAAACAATTTCTGGAATGCACAACGAGCGAGCTAGCTACCTGGGTCTCAGCGAAACTTTTGCAGCGTTGTTTGTTTTGCATTACTGGTTGAGCGAATTTCCTTTGTCTTGCAGTGTCAATCAAAAGCAACTCATGCTATTGTCTTACACAATTTGTCCTTGTTTGTTACAGGTATATTTGAAGCGATACACGTTAAAGAGTGCATCAGTGGAAAATTTCTGGGCTTCAATGCCAAAGGTAATTTATGACTTTGCTAGAAGCTTACTAATGAAGGGCCTCTTTGGTAACCTCTGGAATTTGATATAAGTGGGGGGGGGGTGTAATAGAGAAGGGGGCTTATTTAAAATTTTAGCTCAGAGGGGAGGGCTTATTAGAGGGGGGCTTGATAGAGAAGGGGGGCTAAATAGAGCTTTTACGGTATTTATGCACTCATTCTTTATTTTTGTCTCATGTAGGCCTACAAAGTTCCTGCGATGATGAAAACATGGACTAATCAGCCTGGGTACCCTGTCATTCACATCAAATACGACCAAAGGAAGCAAAAGATATATGCCACACAGTCAAAGTTTTTTACCAGCAAAGCAACTCACAAAGGGTGAGTAGAGTGAGCGATCAGCTCGTTTTAAACTGTATATTCCATTTTATTTTAATGTAAAGTGAACCATTTCAAAGGCAATAAGCTTCAAAATGATAAGGACCCTCTTTAAAGGGAGTACAAAGACCAGCAGCCTTTGCCATCGTTTGTTTTTGTCTTTATGAATCTTGTGCAGTCAGTTTTTCTGGAAGCTGTGCAGAGCAAGTCGATGACTTCTATCTTGCACTGCATTTTTAAACATCCTTCCTTCCAGGTTTGTAGCAATGTTTATTACTATAATTAACTATTATTTCTCAAAACTTGTTGCCAAAAGTTTCTTAAACGTATATGCTCATATATGCTCACATTTATATAAAAAAATACATTTTTAGCCATGCCCAATGGTACATCCCATTAAGATTCAAGACACCAGTGAACAAGCATGTGAAAAGAGTCATACTGAAGTCATCAAAAGGTAAAACAGTTTGTTGATTTATCCTATTTCTATGTTTATTTTCAGTTAGTCAGAGGGGAGGGTCTTATTAGAGAAAGGGGTTTCTCTCCAGCTTTGCAAACCGTAACACTTTTGCGAGAGCTATGTTCTATGCATGACAGGTGTGGGCTATGTACTTCAGGTATTGGGAAAAATGGAAGCTATGCAGTAGACTTTTTAGCTATTTTTGGAAAGAGCTTGGATCGAGCGTTAGTTTTTATACATTTTTATGGCAGTGTTATTGCTTGTTGCCCTGTTTGATAGAATCTTGCAATGGATCTGTTTCTGATGCTTTTATATCAACTCTAACTTCAGTATTTTTACATTCCAGTTTCATTCCATCTGTCTTCAAAATTTACTTGGTTCAAAGCAAACATTGGCCAAACTGGATTGTATCGAGTCAACTATGATCAAGGTCTTTGGAGCAGACTAAGCCATGCCTTACTCAAGAATCATAAAGTACGTTTATTTGCGTGTCACTTTATTGGGACTTAAAAATGTGTGACGCTTCGCTAGTAAAACCATTGAAATTGATTTTTGAAAACTGCCTAAGTCAAGGTATCTTTCCTGAAGTGTGGAAGCGGGCAAATATTGTACCTGTTCATAAGAAAAATGAGAAAAACCTTAAAACAAATTATCGTCCTATTTCTCTTCTACCAATCTTTGGCAAAGTTCTGGAAAAGCTTATATTTGACTCCTTGTACTNCATGATTCAAAATGAGTTCTCAAGAGTCACCTCTTCTATCGAAGCTTCTGGAAATAGCCTGAGAAATATCTTATGAAAATAGATTTATCTGTTACCTTTGCATATATTTTTAATTCAATATTATAGCGATATAAATTGTTTTTAAGAGCAAACATGTGCATATATCGAAAGAAGAAGGATATATCTACACATCTACCTCAGGCATTTCATTTCTTTGATTCAGGAGCTGATCAGTAAGTGTTTTGATTACACCAAAAAATATAAGAGAATTGAATCGCCCCCCAATCGGCTTTTGAACCAAATAAATTAAATGCCCGAGGTAGATGTGTAGATATATCCTTCTTCTCTTGATCTATGCTCATGTTTGCTCTTGAAAACAATTTCTGGAATGCACAACGAGCAAGCTAGCTACCTGAGTCTCAGAAACATTTGCGGCGTTGTTTGTTTTGCATTACTGGTTGAGTGAATTTCCTTTGTCTTGCAGTGTCAATCAAAAGCAACTCATGTCTTAAAAAATCTGTCCTTGTTTGTTACAGGTATATTTGAAGCGATACACGTTAAAGAGTGCATCAGTAGAAGATTTCTGGGCTTCAATGCCAAAGGTAATTTATGACTTTGCTAGAAGCTTACTAATGAAGGGCCTCTTTGGTAACCTCTAGAATTTGATAGAAGTGGGGAGCGGGCTTAATAGAGAGGGGGCCTTACTTAAAATTTTAGCTCAGAGGGGAGGGCTTATTAGAGAAGGGGGCTTGATAGAGAAGGGGGGCTAAATAGAGCTTTTACGGTATTTATGCACTCATTTTTTATTTTTGTCTCTTGTAGGCCTACAAAGTTCCTGCGATGATGAAAACATGGACTAATCAGCCTGGGTACCCTGTGGTCCACATCAAATACGACCAAAGGAAGCAAAAGATATATGCCATACAGTCAAAGTTTTTTACCAGCAAAGCAACCCACGAAGGGTGAGTAGAGCGAGCGATCAGCTCGTTTTAAACAATATATTCCATTTTATTTTAATGTTAAGTGAATCATTTCAAGGCAATAAGCTTCAAAAGAATAAGGACCCTCTTTAAAGGGAGTACAAAGACCAGCAGCCTTTGCCTTCGTTTGTTTTTGTCTTTATGAATCTCGTACAGTCAGTTTTTCTGGAAGCTGTGCAGAGCAAGTCGATGACTTCATGCCAGGCATGCTGGTCTTTGTACTCCCACCAAAGCTTTGCATAGCAAATGTCTTTACATCAAGAATCTGAACACGAGAAATGGTGACATTAAGTGCCTCAAGAATCTAGCTTTCACTGCATTTTTAAACATCCTTCCTTCCAGGTTTGTAGCAATTTTTATTACTATAATTAACTATCATTTCTCAAAACTTGTTGCCAAAAGTTTCTTAAACGTATATGCTCATATATGCTCACATTTATATCAAAAAATACATTTTTAGCCATGCCAAATGGTACATCCCATTAAGATTCAAGACACCAGTGAACAAGCATGTGAAAAGAGTCATACTGAAGTCATCAAAAGGTAAAACAGTTTGTTGATTTATCCTATTTCTATGTTTATTTTCAGTTAGTCAGAGGGGAGGGGCTTATTAGAGAAGGAGTCTCTCTCCAGCTTTGCAAACGGTAACACTTTTGCGAGAGCTGTGTCCTATGCATTACAGATGTGGGCTGTGTACTTCAGGTATTGGGAAAAATGGAAGCCACGCAAGAGGCTTTTTAGTATTCTAGGAAAAGCCTGGATCAAGCGTTAATTGTTATACATTTTTATGGCAGAGTTATTGCTTTTTGCCCTGTTTGATAGAATCTTGCAATGGATCTGTTTCTGATGCTTTTGATATCAACTCTAACTTCAGTATTTTTACATTCCAGTTTCATTTCATCTGTCTTCAAAATTTACTTGGTTCAAAGCAAACATTGGCCAAACTGGATTGTATCGAGTCAACTATGATCAAGGTCTTTGGAGCAGACTAAGCCATGCCTTGCTCAAGAATCATAAAGTACGTTTATTTGCGTTTCACTTTATTGGGACTTACTTGAATGGCTTTGCTATAAAGACCGGCATGTGTTTGTTCCATTAACAATTTTCTGCTTGCCTGGCTGTTAATTCTTCTCCATTTTTTCCACGTCAGGTCTTTGGTGAGAGAGACAGAGCTGGCCTTATAGATGATGCTTTTACTTTTGCAAGGTATGGTATCTTCTTAAAAATTTCTCAATTTCATATTCATTTCTCATACCAGGAGTACCAGGAGTCCCAAAAAAGTCCCACATTTGAAGAAACACCAAACTTTAATTACAAGGCCTATCTTTATATGTATTTTGTTTTGGCAAGAAGATCAAGAGCCAATTCCCAGTTATACCGGGTGAGAAAAAAAAACTTTACACGTTTGGCAGTCTGTGGAATAAAAAGTAATGTGGCTGATGTTAAAAACTAAGATGTTAATCTATCAGGCAAAGTGTAATTTAGATGAGAAAATTTTGTTTGGAAAAATCACTCAAGTTAAAGACCCAAAAATTAGAAAAATGCTTGCAAGGGGTTTATATGGAAATTGAGAATTCCACCTTATTATCAATCGTGCGTTTTATCGAATGAATTGTGCCTCCAGATGACCTCAGGTGACATGGTTCTTGAAATAACTTTGTAACCATATTTACTGCTCTATCACACTGAAGAATGTTTTATAATCTAAAGATTTGTGCTGATGTTTTTATATTTTCATTATGTCGCTCAAATCTTAGTTTGTTTTATCTCTCCAGGGCTGGTAAATTATCCTACAAAACAGCGCTATCCCTTACTTCATATCTGAATAAAGAAAAGAATTACCTTGTGTGGAAAATTGCGTTAGAACATTTTACAAGTTTGGTTGAAATGCTGGTTGGAAAGAAGGGTCATTACTGCGTCAAGGTAACCTTTGTTAATGTTGCAGTTCTATCGTAAATCCTGTAGGACCGCCCTTTCTTCTGAGAAAAATGCTGTTCGTTTGAATGGAATGAAATATTCTTTTGTCGACGGTCTGTCTTTGCAGTATATCCTGAACTAAATCGCTGTTCAATGACCATCCGTTGTATTTGGAAGTTGTACGAGGTTTTCTTGAAGATTGTATCACTTTTCCTCTATTTAATTAAGATTTACGATGATTTGAATTGTTTTCTAAATTTTGCATGAACTCTTTCAACAAAGACAAAAATGCCATCATTGTGAAAAAAATCAAGATTTGAAGATATTTCCACGGCAGATTTACGGCAAAGTGGCCCAAGCTTCTTTCAGTTCATTCAATTCAAAGAAAAATGTAACCGAAAATTAACCCACCTTTCTAAAGATTTAAAATATTTTAGATCTATGCTGATCAGACCTTGTTTCATTTAATCTTCTAGAAATATTTGTTTGGGCGAATGGTACACATGATAAAGCAAGTCGGATGGACAGGAGACGGAACTGTGCTAAAACGGCAAGTACTTTTCAAAATGTATAAAGTGTGTTTAAAATATTATGAGTCTCTGTTGACCGAAGCATCATCATCAAGTCAAATAGTACAGGGAAACAAGGGACCTGAGAAAATATCTCAAGGTTCTGGTTTTTCTTGTAGGAAAGCCCGACCTGACATTTTGAAGTTTGCTGTTTTGGTTGGAGACAAGAAAGTTATCAGCGAGGCAAAGAAAATGTTTAAGAAGTGGATGCAAACAAAAGGAAGGTATAGTAGTTTCGCTGGAGCTCAATTTTTTAGTTTGATGATTTAACGTCCTAACGTCCTTCAACGTTTGATGATTTAAAGTCCTCACTGCAGCGGCAGAAAATTTACCCACGAATCAATCAATGTATGACAGAAGGGCCTCGAATAAATCGATTTTTAAACTATTCGAAAAAGGAATCTGTATCGAGCGTTTATGCATTGTTATATGGAAAGCTCGATTGGCGTTAGAATTTCTATCACTGTTGTTCACATTCGAAAATTCAAATATGCAAAAATATCATTCGATTAAGANCTTAGGTTCTTATGTGCGGGTTTTTACTGTATCACACTGAACAATGTTTTATAATCTAAAGAGTTGTGCTGATGTTTTTATATTTTTCATTATGTCGCTCAAATCACAATTTGTTTTATCTCTCCAGGGCTGGTAAATTATCCTACAAAACAGCGCTATCCCTTACTTCATATCTGAATAAAGAAAAGAGTTACCTTGTGTGGAAAATTGCGTTAGAACATTTCACAAATTTGGTTGAAATGCTGGTTGGAAAGAAGGGTCATTACTGCGTTAAGGTAACCTTTGTTAATGTTGCAGTTCTATCGTAAATCCTGTAGGACCGCCCTTTCTTCTGAGAAAAATGCTGTTCGTTTGAATGGAATGAAATATTCTTTTGTCGACGGTTTTTCTTTGCAGTATATCCTGAACTAAATCGCTGTTCAATGACCATTAGTTGTATTTGGAAGTTGTACGAGGTTTTCTTGAAGATTGTATCACTTTTCCTCTATTGAAGTAAGATTTACGATGATTTTAAAGCATAGGGCTCAAATCTTTCACATCTTTAAAAAGGTGGGTGTAAAATTCTATTACTTTTTTTCTTTGAATTGAATGGTTTGAAAGGGACTTAGGGCACTTTACTGTAAATCTGCCGTGGCAATTTATTGCTATCTTGATTAATTTCAAAATGGTGTCTTTTTTATTATTTTTGAAAACTTCATGGACAAGTTTGAAAAATTTAAAATCATCGTAGATCCTACGTCAACAGAGGCAAAATGATACAATCTTCAAGAAAACCATAGTTTATAGAGGTCTACATTATGGTGGCAAGCAGAAATCTGTAGCTTTTCTGGTTAAGGATTTAGAAATTTGATGACGTCACAGCCTCAAGTATAATAAATGCCGCCATTTTGAAATTAATCAAGGTATCAACAAATTGGCAAGGCAGATTTGCAGCAAAGTATCCTAAGTTCCTTTCAAGCCATTTGATTCAAAGAAAAACATGATAGAATTTTACACCCACCTTTTTAAAGATTTGAGCCCTGTGCTTGATTTTAATTGTTTTTAAATTTTCCATAAACTCTTTCAACAAAAATAAAATTGCCACCATTTTGAAAGAAATCAAGATTTGAAGATATTTCCACGGCAGATTTACAGCAAAGGGTCCTAAGTTCCTTCCAGTTCAATTCAATTCAAAGAAAAATATAACCGAAATTTAACCCACCTTTCTAAAGATTTAGAATATTTGAGATCTATGCTAACCAGACCTTGTTTCATTTAATCTTCTAGAAATATTTGTTTGGGCGAATGGTACACATGATAAAGCAAGTTGGATGGACAGGAGACGGAACTGTGCTAAAGTTGTAAGTACTTTTCAAAATGTATAAAATGTGTTTAAAATATTATGAGTCTCTGTTGACCGAAGCACCATCATCAAGTCAAATAGCACAGGGAAACATCTAAGAAAATATCTCAAAGTTCTGGTTTTTCTTGTAGGAAAGCTCGACCTGACATTTTGAAGTTTGCTGTTTTGGTTGGAGACAAGAAAGTTATCAGCGAGGCACAGAAAATGTTCAACAAATGGATGCAAACAAAAGCAGGGTACAGTAGTTTTCATTGGAGCTCAATTTTTTAGTTTGATGACTTAACGTTCTCACTGCAGCGGCAGAGCATTTACCCACGAATCAATCAATGTATGACAGAAGGGCCTCAAATAAATAGATTTTTAACTATTCTAAAAAGGAATCTGTATCGAGCGTTTATGCATTGTTATATGGAAGGCTCGATTGGCGTTAGAATTTCTATCACTGTTGTTCACATTCGAAAATTCAAATATGCAAAAATGTCATTCGATTAAGATTCTTTTTTAGAATAGCTAAAAGGTCTTGTGTGCCTCAACATATAAAGTAGACTTGCCCCAAGTCTATCTCTTCCGTCCGTCTACCGTTCCCTTTTTACGGTAGTTCCAGGATCCGCTATTTCATGGATCTACCATTCCAACATTCCGTCAAGAGAGCTCGAGAGATATCTGGACGGAACATTGGAATGGCGGATCCAGGAACTACTGTACAGGGAACTGTAGACGGACGGATGAGATAGACTTGGGGCAAGTCTACATATAAAGTAAAATCACCCCACAAATTCTGACTGGTAAGATACGGCAACTAGGGACACCGCACGGGGCAAATTTTTAGGGAGGCAAAACTGCAAATTTTAGGGCAAAATAACATATTTATGTCTTTTACAAGAGGGCAGAAGGAGCGGTCACCCCCGCCCCCTCTCCAGCGTTCCTGGCAGCAACTGATGGAATAGAGCATTCACCCTTTTGCTCAACTTTGTCGAGTTTCTTTGTGGGCATATTTTTTACCTTGAAGTATTGTTAAAGTTTATGAAAAGATTGAACAACAAGGGCCTTAGAACTGAGCCTTGTAGGACTTTTGCTTTCAAATCGACGCTTCTTGCAACACCATTTTTTCAATCTAACTAATGTTAAAAATAGCCTTAAAGGGAGTGCAAAGACCAGCTGCCTTTGCTATCATGTGTTTTTGTTTTGTGAATTTCGTTCAGTCAGTTATTCTGGAAGCTGTGCAAAGCAGGTCTCTGACTTCGCGTGAAGCATGCTGGTTTTTGTACTCCCTTTAAAGGGGTTCCGTTGCCAAACAATAAACAAATCCGTAAACTCACACGTGTTACCAATTATCCATTGTTCATCCATTGTTTTCTGCTGGTTGTTTGGTGGCTTCACCCAAGCCACCAAAAAGTGACTGTTAAAAATCCTCTTATATCCGAGCAATCGTAGAAGATATGAATGTTTGGTTTGTTCCTTAGTGAAGTACAATGATTTATGTTCAAACGGCAACTTTCATTTTTAAAAAAATACGAAAATCCTGTGTGGTATCACCTTTCAAAAAACTGCAAAAATCATCGTTTTGCTATTTTACCAATCAGTTACGACAATAGAGAATTAATTCATCCAATATTGCTGTTTTTCCGTCCACAGCTACAAAATTGCAGATTCGTTGCGTCCTTTGGTTTTGAAGACCGGAATTCATTTTGGTGGTGAAAAAGAATGGAATTTCGTTCAAGGACTATTGAAGAATAAAGAAACTCGGCAATCTGAAAGAAAAAACCTTCTGGCTGCTTTGAGTGGTTCGAAATCAGCTAAAAAGATTATAAGGTTTGTTTCAATTGCATGCTTTTGATGACTATCTGTTTATCTTGATGTGTTTGTTGGAAATGTATGGTATAAAGGTGTGTTTACCAGTTAACAGAATAGCTGTTAAATGAAAGGTTCCCCATGAATTTTTTTTTTTTATATACCAATATAAATTTTTTACAAGACAAATTACTTATGACGATACCTACTAATTACTCTACGAAACACTACAAGGACGATA
>REGL01000032.1:375948-394355 GCA_004194395.1 Aurelia aurita complex sp. Pacific | reverse complement strand
AAGTCTTACCTGCATTGTGGAATTGACTTTGATGAGCTTGGCAGGAATTTGACACTGGAATTTCAGAGAAAATATGATTCATAAAGAAGTATTTACAATTATTGCTTTTACAAAATGGCTGGAGATTTAATTGAACAAGATAACAGGGAAGAACAAGTAAACATGAATCCCCCAGTGATCAGAACAACACTAGGGATTAGCACATATCCAATAAATTTAATGCGGCACTTTTCGTCACTAAACTTGTGCCATCCTCTGCCAAAGATAAAAATGCATGTGCTTCTTTTATAGCACTGATTATGAAAAATGAAAAACTATACTAGTCAAACAAGATTTTAGTTATCATAGGGTTGTTTTTTAATTTCTCATTTGGATTGCAGGTATGGTCATAGAGAAGATTTTGGCTCAATTTTAAGGAACTTGCTAAAGGGAGTTGCTGACAAAGCAACACTGATAAAGGTAAGCCTTTTAAAGCTGATACCCCTCAAGAAACGCCACTAAATATTTCTTTCGGTGAAATAGGAAATTGCAAGATTTGTTGAAAGATAGAAGTTTGGACCAAATCTTTTATCATCTTGTTAGTAAAAATGTGGAAGTTACAAGTATACATTTTAAAAAACTGATCTCAAATTTTACTTAATTTTTCAGGCTAGAAATTTCATTCAAAGCAAGGCAGTTCAAGGCATGGAAAAGTCGAGCAACCTTGCCCTAGAAGTCATTAAACAAAATTTACATTTCCTGAATAAAAACATGGTAGAAGTACAGACTTGGGTTAGAAAGAAGATGGGAAAGAGATGTAGGTAAATTAACTGAACAAAAATGCTCTTGGGGAACGAAATAGGCGTTTCAGCTATTCTACAAAAAAGCCGGGATCGAGCGTTATTTTTATACATTTTTATACCCAAGGTTCAATCGAATGGCGTTGGAGCTTCTATCACTATTGTGCACATTCAAAATTCTACAAAATGTAGCAAAATAGTGATTCAGATACAGTAGAAACCCGCATAGAAGAACCTAGGTTTTCTTGAGGCAGCCTGAATGAGGTTCTTGATTAACTGATGCCATAATCAAGTGCAGCCTGTAAGGTTCTTAAAAATGTGCTTATAGTTGGTACAGTGCAAATGTGTTTTGATACATGCCAGTGCATTCCCTCTATGAATTGAATAGTTTTTCAATATATTTCTTTTTGATAAAGTTTACATCATGAAAGATTTTGCAGTTTCAAGTAAAGTACCATTTATTATTATTATTATTATTATGATTATTATGATGATTATTATTATTATTATTATTATTATTATTATTATTATCATTTTATTCAAAGTTGGCAACTTACATAGCTAAATATCACACTATTATATACTAAGAACCTTTAAACATTTCAGCCTCTTGTGGGTTCTTGTGTAAAAAGTTGTAATCACGGAATTTCAGCCTCAAAGTTCTTATAAAACTAGGTTCTTTTGTGCGGGTTTCTACCGTATTGTTTTAGAATAGCTAAAAGGTCTATTGTGGGATTTTAAAAATCTCTCAGATTTTGAAATGATTTTGCAAGATTTTTTTAGGATTAAAAGGGAGTGTTCAATAGTATATAGGCTTCTCTATAAATAGAACAAAGAAACAATTTACACACAACATTTTGGCTATCAACTGTTCACAGCACGGATGGAACAGCTATTTGAATAGGCTAGTTTTAGATTTTATTTGACTTTGCAAATGCAAGCTTATAACCCTTTAAATTTTTTTTTGAAAATTCAAAGAATTATCGAAAGGTTGTTCTGAGAATTTGTATCATTTGTTGGGAAGATTTCCAGGACTTCATGGGATTATCAAAGGTTTTTTGGATTTCCTTTGGGGTTTTCTAAGATTTGGTGAATAGATTTTGAAAACTTGATGATTTTTAGAAATTTCTACAAAGGTGTACGGGATTTTTGGGGTAATTTGCCCCTCAGTGGTAGTTTTCTGAAGAATGACGGATCTTTCTTTTTATGAAATAGGTATGAAGAGAGCTTACTGAATTTTGAATGCAGTTGTAAACTATAGCAATGCAGTAAGGCCCTGCATTTAAGAAACCATTTTTCACACCGTAACCTAAAAGGTTTCTTACATCTATAATACTTTTCATTTTTTAGGCTGAACATTTCTTAAGTCTCTAATTTATTTCCTGGAAAGTCCTAGAAAAATAGGCTACAACAGATTTGGGTTATTTATAGATGGATTAGCCATATGTGTGTTGTCAATGAATGATTGTCAAGAATATCAATTACAATTTAAGTAGAAATCAGTTAAATCAAAGACATTTTTGTCACAGTTTCTTATGAGCTCTGCATCTAGTGGAATACTCCCAGACCATCAGACCAACAAGGACAGATAATGTTACAATCGAACTTGCTACTTTTCATTGACACCTAGATACAAAGCAATTTGTGATTGCAGACAAAGGGAATTCCATGCTCGGTTGGTCAGGACATAAACAAAAGCAAAGCAAGCCACAAAAATTGCCCTGAAACCCGGGTCGCCAGCTCGCTCGTTGTGCATTCCAGAAATGGTTTTTAAGAGCAAATATTGGCACATATCGAAAGAAGAAGGATATAGCTAAACTTCTGCCTCGGGCATTTCATTTTTGTCGTACAAAAGCGGAACAATAAGTGTTTTAATTGCACCTAAAAAATACGAGAATTGGACCCGCTCCCAATTGGCTTCTGCACAAAATAAATAAAATGCCCGAGGCAGAAGTTTAGAGATATTCTTCTTCTTTCGATGTGTGCTAATATTTGCTCTTAAAAACCATTTCTGGAATGCACAACGAGCAAGCTGGCGATCCAGGTTTCAGGGCAATTTTTGCAGCTTGCTTTGTTTTTGTTTATGTCTTGACCAACCGAGCATGGAATTCTCTTTGTCTACAATCACAAATTGCTTTGTATCTAGGTGTCAATGAAAAGTAGCAAGTTCTATTGTAACATTATCTGTCCTTGTTCATCAGACCTGAACTTAGTGTTGATCGAAATACAAGAAACTTCATTTTGGGTATGAGCCTCAAGAATTTTTTGTAAATAGGGGGGCTAATTATTTTTCAGTAGCCTAAAAGTTTCTTTTAGGTGGTTTCTTGAATGTCTTAACTGTAGTCATAGCTTTCTAAGTCATTATTGTTGTAATTTTCATGTAGTTGTTGAAAGCATTTAGACTGAGTTTTCTGTTTTAGTTTTGGATATTTACAGAAATTTGGTTTTTTGTAGTTTCTCTGGATAACATGTAAAATCTTGTTTCGATTCTTGAATAAAATTCCTCTCTACACATATTTTGTTATAAGAAACTGCCCATAAGAAACTCAACTCTCAGATCGCCAAAAAATTAAGAAACTCCAGTACTGGGAAAATTAAGTTAAGAAACTATTCATTTTGAACAAGGGCATCCATGGCATATCTTTACTTTAATTTTGCTTATTGCCTGTATCATATTACTCGGAAGGCACTTGAATAATGTCTAAACACTGGAGAGATCAGAAAAACCATATTTTGAAAAGTTCACAGGNATCAGAACAACACTAGGGATTAGCACATATCCAATAAATTTAATACAGCACCTTTCGTCACTAAACTTGTGCCATCCTCTGCCAAAGATAAAAATGCATGTGCTTCTTTTATAGCACTGATTATGAAAAATGAAAAACTATACTAGTCAAACAAGATTTTAGTTATTATAGGGTTGTTTTTAATTTCTCATTTGGATTGCAGGTATGGTCATAGAGAAGATTTTGGCTCAATTTTAAGGAACTTGCTAAAGGGAGTTGCTGACAAAGCAACGCTGATAAAGGTAAGCCTTTTAAAGCTGATATCCCTCAAGAAACGCCACTAAATATTTCTTTTGGTGAAATAGGAAATTGCAAGATTTGTTGAAAGATAGAAGTTTGGACCAAATCTTTTATCATCTTGTTAGTAAAAATGTGGAAGTTAGAAGTATACATTTTAAAAAACTGATCTCCAATTTTACTTCATTTTTTCAGGCTAGAAATTTCATTCAAAGCAAGGCAGTTCAAAGCATGGAAAAGTCGAGCAACCTTGCCCTAGAAGTCATTAAACAAAATTTACATTTCCTGAATAAAAACATGGTAGAAGTACAGACTTGGGTTAGAAAGAAGATGGGAAAGAGATGTAGGTAAATTAACTGAACAAAAATGCTCTTGGGGAACGAAATAGGCGTTTCAGCTATCCTACAAAAAAGCCGGGATCGAGCGTTATTTTTATACATTTTTATACCTGAGGTTCGATCGAATGGCGTTGGAGCTTCTATTACTATTGTGCACATTCAAAATTCTACAAAATGTAGCAAAATAGTGATTCAAATACAGTAGAAACCCGCATAGAAGAACCTAGGTTTTCTTGAGGCAGCCTGAATGAGGTTCTTGATTAACTGATGCCATAATAAAGTGCAGCCTGTAAGGTTCTTATAAATGTGCTTATAGTTGGTACAGTGCAAATGTGTTTTGATACATGCCAGTGCATTCCCTCTATGAATTGAATAGTTTTTCAATATATTTCTTTTTGATAAAGTTTACATCATGAAAGATTTTGCAGTTTCAAGTAAAGTACCATTTATTATTATTATTATTATTATTATTATTATTATTATTATTATTATTATTATCATCTTATTTAAAGTTGGCAACTTACATAGCTAAATATCACACTATTATATACTAAGAACCTTTAAACATTTCAGCCTCTTGTGGGTTCTTGTGTAAAAAGTTGTATTCATGGAATTTCAGCCTCAAAGTTCTTATAAAACTAGGTTCTTTTATGCGGATTTCTGCTGTATTGTTTCAGAATAGCTAAAAGGTCTATTGTGGGATTTCAAAAATCTCTCAGATTTTTCAGATTTTTTAGATTTTTTAAACGATTTTGCAAGATTAAAGCGAGTGTGCAATGAGATATAGGCTTCTCTATAAATAGAACAAAGAAACAATTTACACATAACATTGTCTCTTTGGCTATCAATTGTTCACAACACACGCAGGACAGCGATATGAATAGGCTATTTTTAGATTTTGTTTGCTCTTTGCAAATGCAAGCTTATAACCTTGAAAAAACCCTTTTAATTTTTTTTTGAAAATTCAAAGAATTGTCGAAAGGTTTTTCTGAGAATTTGTATCATTTGTTGGAACGTTTGTTCCGTTCCATTCAAAGAATGAGGGAACGTTTTATAAAATAGGTTTGAACTATGAAGAAAGCTTACTGAATTTGTATGTAGTTATAAACTATAGCAATGCAGTAAGGCCCTGCATTTAAGAAACCATTTTTTCACACCTTAACCTAAAAGGTTTCTTATATCTATAATACTTTTCATTTTTTAGGCTGAACATTTCTTAAGTTTCTAATTTATTTTCTGGAAAGTCCTAGAAAAATAGGCTGCAACAGATTTGGGTTATTTATAGATGGATTAGCCATATGTGTGTTGTCAATGATTGTCAAGAACATCGATTACAATTTAAGTAAAAATCAGTTAAATCAAAAACATTTTTGTCACAGTTTCTTATGAGCTCTGCATCGAGTGGAAACTCCCAGACCATCAGACCTGAACTTAGTGTTGATCAAAATACAAGAAACTTCATTTTGGGTATGAGCCTGAAGAATTTTTTGTAAATAGGGGGGCTAATTATTTTTCAGTAGCCTAAAAGTTTCTTTTAGGTGGTTTCTTGAATGTCTTACTGTAGTCATAGCTTTCTAAGTCATTATTGTTGTAATTTTCATGTAGTTGTTGAAAGCATTTAGACTGAGTTTTCAGGGGAATTTTTTAGTTTTGGATATTTACAGAAATTTGGTTTTTTGTAGTTTCTCTGGATAACATGTAAAATCTTGTTTCAATTCTTGAATAAAATTCCTCTCTACACGTATTTTGTTATAAGAAACTGCCCATAAGAAACTCAACTCTCAGATCGCCAAAAAATTAAGAAACTCCAGTACTGGGAAAATTAAGTTAAGAAACTATTCATTTTGAAAAAGGACATCCTTGGCATATCTTTACTTTAATTTTGCTTATTGCCTGTATCATATTACTCGGAAGGCACTTGAATAATGTCTAAACACTGGAAAGATCAGAAAAACCTTATTTTGAAAAGTTCACAGGGCACAGGAAGAAAACATGAAAACTGTCGAGACTCAAAATCTGATAATTTTTTTTTTTTTTTTTTTTTTTTTTTGATCAGAAAAACCATATTTTGAAAAGTTCACAGGGCACAGGAAGAAAAATGAAAACTGTCGATACTCAAAATCTGATAATTTTAAAGAAACTTTCAGTTTTGGCTCAAATTCTTAGCTTCTTGTAACAAAAACACGTGTACTGTAGGATAGGATAAATTTTGCTTTCGGAGAACGCCCTTGCAAAAAGTCTTAAAATGAGATGTTTTTTTCACAACTTGCAAGAGACCCAAATGTCTATTTTGCTTTGAAAACAAAGGAATGTAGATACACTGAAGACTTCATTGACCCTGCTTTCGTTTTCTCAATAACTTGGATCAGAAATCCTTTAAAATAGCTAAACAAGAGACGAACACTAACTCGTCAAGAGCCAAACTAAACTTGATTTGCCAAACGCTTGTGCTTCTCTCGCCTAAACCGAGTCCTAAACCTTGGCGAAATGGCCTAATTTCATTCCTTATAAAGGCAAGTTCAGTAGAGCGATTAAATAGAATCAGAAAACAATAAATTAGAATGATTTACCTCAAGATAAAACAAAGGATTCATCGAACACATTCTTCAAACTTCGAAAATTCGAAACGAAAACACGAGAAGGTTTCAGCAAATGCTGACGTGATCCAAATGCTGACGTGATCGTTGATGTGATATCTATTGTTTTATTTCGCGCGCTTTGATATCACGTGATGCGCCACCGCATTTACTTTATTTTGCATGTTGCCTGTATCATATTGATCGCAAGGTACTTGAGTAACGTCTAAACATTGGAAAGGCTCAAACAATAATTGTTTTGAAATATTCACGAGGGCACAGGTATTGAACATGAAGATTGTTATGGAACCTGTAAGAAACTCGTAAGAAACTCTGAGTACTCGAGCTCACGTGCAGTGTTTACAGATTTGTGTTTACTGGTTCTCAAACTGCAAACAGGGGTGGGTTCCACATGTATGTGTTTCTATATGGTTCCACATGTATGTGTTCCAATTTTGAAGTGGTTTTTGGCAAACTTGTGAGATTGGGGTAATTATGCTTTTATTGGCAATTTTCTGGGATTGGGGTATAATTTTTTACAAAATATTCTGGTGCCCCCAGTAAAATTGATCATAAAGTCCCCTTCTAGGTGTCAAGGCTCTATGCAAGCTACATTTGAGAATATTTCAATAAATACTACAGAAATATGGTACACAGAAGAGACACAACGATTAAAATCAGTAGATGATCAAAAATATTTCACACCTGAGATACACATTTGCTATAAATAAAAAATTGATTGAAACTGTTTTAAGAGTTAAGAATACTCTCAAACCTGACGAAGGCAATATGCATTTAAGTCAAGTTTTCATAAAACTCTAAATTGCAGTTTCCCACACCATTACATTTGATGATTTGATAGAAACAAGCACCCACAAAACATGGCTGTACACAGATCAAAATTTTAGAAGAGGGGGGCAATGAACGAAATTATCCTCAAAAGTGACCAAAAACTTTGTAATTTCTACATTTCCAATCAAATTTGTAGAAGTTTTTTGAGGGCCCTGCCCCTGCTTGGCTAGCCTGCGTGCTGACTCTACTGATTCCCTAAAGAAAAGTGAGGTTCCTCCTCCAGTAACAAGTACCTCCATCTTTACTTAAGTGTTTACCAAATTTGCTAATTTTGTCTAGATTCGTTTAGGTCAACCACGACAATGTTTGTTTTTTATTTTGAGTGGAAACCGTAACTGTTTGTATCACAAACATTGTCGTGGTTGACCTAAACGAATCTAGACAAAATTAACAAATTTGGTAAACACTTAAGTAAAGATGGAGGTACTTGTTACCTTTATACAAATTTTTCCCTGTTACCTGTGGCCCCATGCTGTGTACAGCCTTGTTATATGGTAGAAATCAACAGAGCAGAAATTGCACACACATGCGCGAAAAGGCGTAACTTTGAACCCACCTAGCTCCCTGTAACTGATCCCAAAGTCAGGCAACACATGATATCTTCTTCCATGGGTCTTAAACTCTTGATTTAATCATTTCAAAATGCTTATATATTCATACACTTCCTTGTATCAGATTGCTTTATAATAATATCACCTTACGCAGGTTCTGCTCTGTTTGTACAGCTTAATATATCATATGGTAAAAATCATTAATTGGATATGGTGTTCAAATGTTTTTCAGTTTAGATAATTGTGCAAGAACTTTTTTCAACTTCTGTGACTTCTTGTACTTCACCACCTAGTGATGCTAGCTCGACTTTTTTCACAACCTGCAAACAAAAGGCAGATGTCAGCTTTCTAAATTATAACAATTACATGATTGAAGAAGAAACACCATGAACGCTCTGTTAAGCCCCCAGGGGGCTAATTAAATTTTGTAAACTCCACAGGGGCCTTAAAAAAGAGAGGGGTCTTATTAGAGAAGGGGGCTTATTCATAAAATCAAAAGACAAGGAATGTTATTGATCCTGCATATCAGGATGAAATATTGGTAACTAATATTATTCACACACATTCACTGTTGCTTTTTCGTCGTGTTGCAGTGTTTCTGCCTACAAATTTATGTTATTGATAGCTGTTTACCCAATATTTCGCGGAGTCGCAGAAGATACAGTATACAATTTTTCAAGTCAAATCTAACACAAATTCAACACCGANCACCATGAACGCTCTGTTAGGCCCCCAGGGGGCTAATTAAATTTTGTAAACTCCACAGGGGCCTTAAAAAGAGAGGGGGCTTATAAGAGGGGGCTTATTCATAAAATCAAAAGACAAGGATGTTATTGATCCTGCATATCAGGATGAAATATTGGTAACTAACATTATTCACACACATTCACTGTTGCTTTTTTGTCGTGTTGCAGTGTTTCTGCCTACAAATTTATGTTATTGATAGCTGTTTACCCAATATTTTGCGGAGTCACAGTAGATACAGTATACAATTTTTCAAGTCAAATCTAACACAAATTCAACACCAACAATTATTGCATCCAAACCATTATCAAAAATTAAAATGCAAACTTTTGAGCTAAATGAGTAGAAAATTGTTAGTAACTTCTGGCATTTGATAAAATGAGGGGCTGCTTGATAAAATGGAGACTTTTGAAATGTCGGCCTTGAAGGGAGAAGTTCATTAGAGAGCGGGCTTAATAGAGAGGGGGATAAATAGAGCTTTTGTGGTAGTATTGAGGAACAGTGTAATACATACAGGAGAATCAAATGTGCCCCATTCTTTTTTCAGGACTGTGACCTAGTGTATTTGCTAACTACAGTATTTGTTAAACTGCAACATGTTTACAACTCAGAGGCTCAAATAGAATAAATAGAAATAAAAATGAAATACTGTTTATACCTCATCAAAGTCTGGAAAACTACCAGCGTCCAATTTTGAAAATATCTGCTTTCCATTCAATGTTACCTCAAATGATCCTGAAAAAAGAGAGAAACTTAGAGAAAAGGCTAAAAAGTTTCCTTTAGACTTCCGTGTTGTTACTGGGTTGCGTTGCAGTGCAGCATAATTTTAGGTAGAGTGGCAGAACTGCTGCTCTCAGTGTCAAAAATTCAGTAATTATAAGAAATATAGGAAACTATGAACTAGCTTATTTGTAACTCCGAACCTGAAATGCTCTTACAGTACCTCACCGAATTTCCCCTCCCCCAGTTACAACCTGTCTGATCCACCCTGCCGCAGAATTTGTTTGAAAAGGCTTCTACAATTTTCAATTTTACTAACTACACTAACTTTTTCGATTTTACATCTGCATATTTTGCAAACTTTCAACACTAAAAAAAGTCATACCATGCGCACAGATCTATATCTTTATGTCTGTCTCCATAAAACTTTTGAGGGGGGGGGAGGGGGAGGGCGGAGTATCACAAGACCTTCACTATCTGTGACAAGATGATTTTTACACAGCCCCTTATTAATCTCAAAAAAATTTCCTCTGAAACCCAAAAATTATGCAAACTGTACACGTATTGTTTTTATAAGAAACTGCCCATAAGAAAC
Source organism: Aurelia aurita complex sp. Pacific (assembly GCA_004194395.1). Taxonomy (NCBI): domain Eukaryota; kingdom Metazoa; phylum Cnidaria; class Scyphozoa; order Semaeostomeae; family Ulmaridae; genus Aurelia; species Aurelia aurita complex sp. Pacific. The sequence goes on along the minus strand of REGL01000032.1, from coordinate 384,174 downwards.
TCAACTTTCAGATCACCAAAAAATTAAGAAACTCCAGTACTGGGAAAATATAAGTTAAGAAACTATTTATTTTGATAAAGGAAATCCTTGACATATTTTTACTTTACTTTCACTTGCTTCCTGTATCATATTACACGTAAGGTACTTGAGTAATGCCATGTTCACGAGGGCACAGGTAGTGAACATGAAGATTGTTATGGAACCGTTAAGAAACTCGTAAGAAACTCTGAGTACTCAAAGTCTGATAATTTTCAGAAACGTTCAGTACTGGCCCAAATTCTTAGTTTCTTATAAAAAAATATTTGTATTCATGTAAGACACTACTTACTACTTCTGCCAACTCTGCCATGGACATCAGCATTGGGGACAGCCTTCTTTATTTGTCTGGCCAAGTCCCCATAGCGAGGGGCGTACCCTCATCCACCACTGAAAAGATATTAAAAATTCATATTTAGAGGAGTAGCTATACATATGAGATACTTCATAGGAGTATTGTAAAATAATATTGCAACATATTTTTTATTTTCAACTTTAGGTAGCAATCTTTCATGAAATTTATTGCAAAAAGTAAGCATCAAAACAGTGTCCATCTACCCATGATCTTTCACCCAATATACAACAATTTTTACACATGGTAAACACAACTTAATTGCTGACCCTTTCGTACGAAAATCATGAAAAGATTGTTGTCACAAATTTTCTTTAAAACTCAAATTTTTTTGGTCATTCCACCACAGGAAGCTGGTACACACTTTATAAAAAAACCATTTCATTAGAAGAAGTATTTTATTCAAAAAATTATTTTCTTTTTTCACCATTATCGTATATTGTTTTTTTCCTTTGCTTTTCAAAGTGTAAATAAATCCTTTTCGAGACGCTCCCTTGTTTTCTTGAGCCATGTCAAAAAGTATTCAATTCACAAAGCGAGGGGAATTCACTCCAATTCACTCCCAAAAAATCTCATACACCTTCGGTCAAAATCCTTTTGTTGTCAAGAAAAATCAATCAAAAATCCATAAAAATCCTTTTGTTTCAAAAAATCTTGTACGCCTTTTGGAATGAGTGAAATGCCCCTCGTCACAAAGTACACACACTGAAAAACAAAAGAAAAGAAAAAACACAGGATAATAATAGTGAAAAGGGGTAATATTTCTTGAATAAAATAATACTCTTATATTTGAATAAAATATTTTTGAATAAACTGTATTATGGCTTCCCGTGGTCATTCATTCGAAGCCTGGGAGACCCCAAGAATAGAGCATGGGGGTCAATCCACATGGACCCTTCACACATTTTCACATTTCCCCTTCTTCTTTGCTAATAAGAAGGGGAACATATCTATCTGTATTGTACAAGATTGTACATCGATCATAAAACGCCCACAAAAATCAATAACACGGCCAAGCCATATCATTGTTTAGAATTTAGGCCGATAAATCTCAACAAAACGGATTAAATGACTTTGGTCTTCGACAAATGTGGACAAATGAATGAATAATGGAATTTTTTGTGGACACACCGGCCTAAACTAAGGCCTAAGGGTAGGGTAAGACTAGGCCTAATCGTCCAAATTTAAAGAAAAATCTTCTTACCAATATTCAATTTCGAGTTTAACAGCAGTTGCCATCCTTCTTGTCAGAAATGCGAAATTGCGTACTTTTTGCAGCTTGCAGCGTCTATTTATGCCAATTGATTTGATTGTGATGTGAAAGGGATTTTCAATGCTTTCAATAAAGCATTCAAATCGCCTTTGCTGAGTCAGGGTTCGTCATGTGGTGGGTCCAAAAATTACTTACTACAGCGGTTGATATTATAAAAATTGAATTGAGCTACAATCAGAAACAACTAACATTCAACTCAATAATACTCAAATAGTTGATTGGATTAGAAATATTCAGTAAAGTCGCGAAATGATTTATTACATGCATTGACTTAGCCTATATTGAAATGCATTATCTGGAGAAACTATGAAAGTTTATACTCAATAATTGTCAAATAATTTCTGTAAATAGATACTGCCTTCCGCGAGGTTTCTTTTGAAAATTACGGACTACGGAACTGCGGAACTGGTAAACAATTACGGATCACGGAACTGCGGAATACATGAAGAAGAAAAAATACGGACCACGGAACCATGGAACTGTGGAATTAATAAAGAAAATTAAGAAACCTTATGGAGCAGAGTAGTGCAAATACAAATACTGCCTGTGATCAGGACTGCATTTGCTACATTCATTGAATATTTAAACGCATTGTTTAGATGGACTCGGACTGGAGCCCATGATGAAATAATATTTTCCATGAAAACTTTTCATTTCTTTTCTCGAAAAGTTTTCTTTCTTTTTCCTTTTGAATAGCACTCCTTGAGGGACCATTGTGGAAACAAGGTCGCATTGACCTTTTAATGCTATCCCTGCCATCTTTAACCATGGGATGTTTTTAAATTAGATTGTTAAATCAGATATGTAGTTTTTGCCTGTAATTATTTTAAATTCATATATATTGTAATTAGATTTCTTTTCTTTTATAACTAGGTTTATTGATTTTTGATGGCAAAATTTTACATACATACATACATATGTGGGCTGGAGCCCATAAAAAGGGTGATTTTTGGACCCATTTATTTTCAGTCAAAAATGAGGGCTGAAGGCTATCAAAAAGAATGATATTTGTACCCATCAAAATTTTGGTCACTTTATGACAAATGACACGACCCTTAGTGATAGCAGTAAAATCTTTGCTGAAAAGGGTATCCTATAAATATGATATATTATTTGTTATTATCTAAGAAAGTTCCCTTGAAGCAAGTCTTACAGTAGTCTGCATGATGGTTCTCATAGTTTTATGAAGATTCAATACCTATGGCAGAGTTCACAAAATACATGGATGGATCATTAGAGCAATTTCATTTTGATATTAATTTAGAATTNGGCTATCAAAAAGAATGATATTTGTACCAATCAAAATTTTGGTCACTTTATGACAAATGACACGACCCTTAGTGATAGCAGTAAAATCTTTGCTGAAAATGGTATCCTATAAATATGATATATTATTTGTTATTATCTAAGAAGTTCCCTTGAAACAAGTCTTACAGTAGTCTGCATGATGGTTCTCATAGTTTTGTGAAGATTCAATAACTATTATGGCAGAGTTCACAAAATACATGGATGGATCTTTACAGCAATTTCATTTTGATAATTAATTTAGAATTCTTACGTACAAAGATTGCTTGTGTTTCGTCTTCATCTATTTTTTCATCTAGTTTTAATGAAAGTTCATACTTGCCAGGAACCAAAAGTTCAATCATGTCCTGCAGGAAAAATGTAGTGCAATCTTTATACAGTACAGGCACTGCCCACATTAACATGACAAAAACTCTCAAGAATTCTTAAAAATTGTTAAGAAATCAATAAGAATAAAGTCCCATTAAAGTCAAACCAAACTACAGCACAGATTTATTATTGCGTAAGCATTCTAAGAATTCTTTCAAAGGATTCAGACCCCATTTAAGAATATTCTATAGTCACTATCAATGATCTGATTAGAATATCTGATCATGAATTCCAGTATAACACAGAATGTAATTAATAAAAGGAATGACAGGGGATCATTGACCTATTCAGAAAAGAAACTGCCCAGGAAAGAACCTTGAGAAACCCCACAAACAAGGGTGGCGCTAGCACTGACAAAGTGGGGTGGACAAGAGATAGAATTGATTGCCAGAAGGTATACCTGATGTTTTTATATCATTTTTGCTAAGGAATAAATGCAGTACTGACCTAAGGAAAATGGAGTGGACATGTTCATCCCAGTCCACCCTGTGGCTACACCCTTGCCCACAAATATCTTGCAAACTTGCATTAACACCTATGATCTTGTAATATAGTTGAGTCATAATAAACACCCCTTTGAAATTTATAAATTAACAATTAAATCAAACTTCTCACCTCTCCTACATCCAGTTCACAATCATTCATTGTCTCCACACCAGCTAAATCCATTTCAACAATTGAATACTTCGCTTCCCCTTTAACCTCAGCCCTTTGAACATAACTAGGCTTCTTTATGACATCCAGTCTTTGAACTTCTGACTTTTCACCTTTGCCCTTGTCAACAGAATTCACTTTTGACTCATGACTCTTCTTTGTGTGCTTTGATTCTTTCAAGAATAATTCATTTGCGAGATTTGTTGCACTGGGAAGCAAAATGTCTTCACTTTTGCCAGTTCTTTTCTCATGTTTTGTGTTCTGTATGACTTCAGAAGCTGCTTTTTCATCTAGTTTGACATTTTTTAATTGTTCAAACATTTTTTCTTCGGTGAATCCTTTAGAGGATTCTCTTGCAGCTCTTTTCAAAGTTTCAGGACACATCATATCTAATAAATTGTCCTTGTTTCCTTTGTATTCATCTTCAAGTATTTTGACATTGCTGTCCAGTTTGCATTTATTTGCTGCTTCTACATATCTAGGGAAGAAATTAAGAGCATACAGTCCGGGCCTTGCACACATTAAGGCTTTCAAGAATCTTTAAGGATTCTTAAAGGGCATGTATCATGAACGTGATTGGCTAATGTAATACAATTATCTCTTTTGTTTAGTACAAAGCACGGGACCGAGGCTGCATTTTTACAGCAGTAAAAATTCATAAAGCAGAAATAAAAAGTCACATTACAATTGAATTCCGCTCCAAACTTCTTTGTTGTATCAACCAATTGCCATCACGACATATGCCCTTTAAGAATTTTCAAGAATTGTGCACATTCTAAAAAGAGTTTTTGAGTCATATGAAAGATTATAAATTCTTTAAACAAGAATTCTTAAAATTGTTCTTAAGAATTCATAAGAATTCTTGAGAATTCTTAGGCAATGACACCATCTTCATGTGCAATCCTTTTCAGAAATACCCTTAGCAAAATATTGAGTATGTTTGCAGCATGCTTCAAGCCTGATACAAACTTCTTTTGAGTATGTTTTGAGTAGAGCTTGACTCAAGTAAGAATTTTGCACGGCTTGCATTAGCTTACAGCATGCATCTTCTGAATTGAAGGCAAACTCAATCAAGCTTGATTGTAGTATGTTTGAAAATAATTTGAGCATGGGAATACTTTCAAGCTTGATCAAGCTCTTTAATCATACGTCGTGCAAACTGGCAAAAATTGTGTCATCATACTCAATTCAAGCTCCATCAAGCCAAAATCTGTATTGGCAGTTTGTTAGTAAAAACATTTCTCCTGAAAAAATTGATACAAAATGAAACAAAAATATCGTAACTCAAATACTGTTTTCACTTGTTCTTTTAAAAAATTTCTGTAACTCTTCTTCTANCGACATATGCCCTTTAAGAATTTTCAAGAATTGTGCACATTCTAAAAAGAGTTTTTGAGTCATATGAAAGATTATAAATTCTTTAAACAAGAATTCTTAAAATTGTTCTTGAGAATTCATAAGAATTCTTGAGAATTCTTAGGCAATGACACCACCATCATGTGCAATCCTTTTCAGAAATACCCTTAGCAAAATATTGAGTATGTTTGCAGCATGCTTCAAGCCTGATACAAACTTCTTTTGAGTATGTTTTGAGTAGAGCTTGACTCAAGTAAGAATTTTGCACGGCTTGCACTAGCTTACAGCATGCATCTTCTGAATTGAAGGCAAACTCAATCAAGCTTGATTGTAGTATGTTTGAAAATAATTTGAGCATGGGAATACTTTCAAGCTTGATCAAGCTCTTTAATCATACGTCGTGCAAACTGGCAAAAATTGTGTCATCATACTCAATTCAAGCTCCATCAAGCCAAAATCTGTATTGGCAGTTTGTTAGTAAAAACATTTCTCCTGAAAAAAATTGATACAAAATGAAACAAAAATATCATAACTCAAATACTGTTTTCACTTGTTCTTTTAAAAAATTTCTGTAACTCTTCTTCTATGTTAAGTTACAAATCATCTGTATTGTTTATTTCTAGTTAAAAAAAATGCAAATGCCTGGAGTATGAGCCTGAATTCAGGGCCTCCGACTATGGGGGGGGGGCCAAGGGGGCCATGGCCCCCACTTTTTGCAAGTCATGCCTTTCTGAAAGCAGCTCATCATGTTGTGCTGTGGTAATTGTTTTGTATCAAGTTTGGCCCCCTCACTTTTCTGATCTTGTCAGGGGCCTTGGAAGTATAGTATAGTATACAATAAAGCCCTTAAACCATTCAAAGATATTATATATATCTATATATAGAAACACATCCAGCCTGGACTGGTGGTATATCCCAGTCCACGACCCGGAGATCTTAAATACTTGGTCACCGACTTGAATGCCACCAACTTGAAATTATACGGAGATGGATATGTACAGTATGTACTCTAAAGCAAGTTGATTTGATTTAAATCATTGTATTTTCTTACCTAACAAGTAAATCTATCAGCATCTTTTTCTCTTCTTCCTTTTGCAAACATTGTTTAATCACATCAGGGTTCATTGCCACATCAACAACCAAACATATTCTATCATTGATTAGCTCTTCACGGAGTTCACTGCACGTCATGGGAATTGGGTCAAGTTCTGATTTTGGGGCATGCATCTGTTTCCATTTGACCACATTGATGAAGAAATCTCTCACAGGAATTACTCTTGGTACCTGAAAATTAAGAGAATAATGTTGAGAGATGTGTTTGCATTGCAGCAGTTTAGCTATTTTGCACAAGATCTGCAGACTATTTTTAGCGTTTCTTATTGTAAGTAAATTCAAATTTTGTGAAAATTTGTTTGATTTTGTAACGCAAACAATTAATGACAGAAGTTCTTCCACTGATCAGTCAAACCTTTAGGTATATTTTTTAGATGTTGTGTATTCATATTATTGTAAATGTTCAGACTCTTTGTTTGCTAAAGCTTTTCCTGCCCATTCTAGCAATTCACATGGGAACTGACAAACAAGTCCAAAACAAAACAAACCGTTGTTTAGGCCTAATCTTTGTTTAGCAAAAATACCTTGTGGGTAAGAATACAAAAACATTGTTCTGGTGGTCCAAATCCTTGTGCTTCACCTTCTGCTAATGTCTTCTTTATAAATTTATCATATTCTTCAGGGTTCTTCAACGATAACTCGTCTAGATATTTCCAAACTTCTCCAATTTGTTGACTGTTTGGTTTCCCGCTAAAAAGTTTCGCGTCCATTTTGAATCTGCACAAGTTAGTGTCTCGTTTCCGTTCATTGACGTCATTTTCAGTTTTCCTGCTAAGAGAACCTTTTCATCAAAAAAATTTGCATCGTAATCGCAAATCGGAAGAATAATGCTGTATTTTGATCGTTCATTTTAAACATTTTGCATGCATTACGTAGCATTCATGAACCGAAAACAAGCTATTTGGGAAGGTGTTTCTTCTCTTATCAATATCATCTGATGAGCAAAGGATTTGACTGCCTAAATTTCCTGCAAACAATTCACCGTGAAAAGACAACAGTAAAAATTAAAACATTTTCCTTTGCTAAACACCAATATGACCAATAAAACTCACGTTTTATCTCGCACTGCTCGGGTACTTGTTGGCAGCAGAGTCCCTATTTAGGCATTTTTGATTACAAAGTACTTTGTAATCTAAGAGGGGGCTCCAGGTCAGGAAGAAAGAAAGAAAGAAAGTCCGTCACGCTCGTTAAAGCAATTGATTAACGTTTTATCTCTGCTAATTGGCACTGAAATAAAGAAAGCGCACAGAAAGCGCATACAAGACAGAAGTTTCCCGCGATCCTATAGCAACATTTGACGTCGGCTTATTTCATGTTAGACAGATTTGACACCATAAGATGGATAAATCACCACGATGTTTACCCTGGCACAACAACAAATTTACCCAGAATTGGCACGTTCTTGACTTCATTAGCAGCTTAATTATGTTGAAACAATCGTTTTCTAGAACGAACGCATCATTAGCCACTTATTGATGGTATTCATTATACAAATAAGTCAAGTTTAGAGGATGATGTAACCGGCGGCCTGCACAGAGGCTAGCATTCGCAGCATCACCGAAGGTAGAAGGACCCCCCTCCTACACAGCTACAGATGCAAACGTCGCAGGTGAAGTTGAGAGGAAAGGTGCAGAATTACAGCAAACAATGGCGCATTGACTGGGGGAAGGCACGTGGTCACACTGAACCAAAAGATCTCCATGCATATGATTCTGCACAGAGGTTATCTTCGTGACTGCTTGCCTCAAATTAGAAGCCCGCGAATAGA